>JBAMCM010000495.1:0-12542 GCA_037075145.1 Scaptodrosophila latifasciaeformis
ACATCTAGAATACTTAGAATCACTAGAGGAGTCGATATAGCCATGTCCGTCTGTCCGTCTGTCCGTCTGTTTCTATGCGATTTACTCCGTCGTCTTAAAAGCTATTTTGCTGAAACTTGGTATTTAGCCTTCTTTTTTACCTAGGTAGTACACTAGTTTGAATCGGTCGGATCGGACCACTATATCATATAGCTGTCATACGAACCTAAATCGGTTTAGGCAATAACTTCCACATTTATTATCCGATCCTTTTGAAATTTGGCATGCGTATGTTTTATAAAACGATAGATAATTGTACCAAATTTTGCCCGGATCGGATGACTATATCTTATAGCTGTCATACGAACCTAAATCGGTTTAGGCAATAGCTCCCACATTTATTATCCGATCCTGTTCAAATTAAGCACGCATATGTTTTTTATAGCAATTAATATATATACCAAATTTCGTAAGGATCAGACTACTATATCATATAGCTGCCATACGAACCTAAATCGGTTTAGGGAATAACTCTCACATTTATTGACTGATCTTTTCGAAATTCGGCCAACACGTTTTCTACATAAATATACGCGTTTGTACTCAATTTTATTAAAATCGGACTACTATATCATATAGCTGTCATACAAATCGAAATCGGCCCTATTAACTGACCAGCACCGTTCATGTGATTTACGGCAGAAACAACGTTTGGGTTTTTTTATTAATTCATTCAAGACGTAAGTTTCTTATATAGAGGTACATCATAAGTTGAGCATCCCATAAAAAAATTTGTTTTTAGGCACTTTTCGAAGAAAAAGGAGTCTATTCACTTTGCTCTGATGTTTGTAACGCACAGAACCAAACATCGTAGACCTACAAAAGTTACATCTAGAATACTTAGAATCACTAGAGGAGTCGATATAGCCATGTCCGTCTGTCCGTCTGTCCGTCTGTTTCTATGCGATTTACTCCGTCGTCTTAAAAGCTATTTTGCTGAAACTTGGTATTTAGCCTTCTTGTTTGCCTAGGTAGTACACTAGTTTGAATCGGTCGGATCGGACCACTATATCATATAGCTGTCATACGAACCTAAATCGATTTAGGCAATAACTTCCACATTTATTATCCGATCCTTTTGAAATTTGGCATGCGTATGTTTTATAAAACGATAGATAACTGTACCAAATTTTGCCCGGATCGGATGACTATATCTTATAGCTGTCATTCGAACCTAAATCGGTTTAGGCAATAACTTCCCATTTATATCCGATCCTGTTTGGCATGCTTTTTATACAATATCCAACGGTCGGACTTATTCATCAACCTAACGGCTTTTTGAAATTTGGCATGCGTATGTTTTATAAAACGATAGATAATTGTACCAAATTTTGCCCGGATCGGATGACTATATCTTATAGCTGTCATACGAACCTAAATCGGTTTAGGCAATAGCTCCCACATTTATTATCCGATCCTGTTCAAATTAAGCACGCATATGTTTTTTATAGCAATTAATATATATACCAAATTTCGTAAGGATCAGACTACTATATCATATAGCTGCCATACGAACCTAAATCGGTTTAGGGAATAACTCTCACATTTATTGACTGATCTTTTCGAAATTCGGCCAACACGTTTTCTACATAAATATACGCGTTTGTACTCAATTTTATTAAAATCGGACTACTATATCATATAGCTGTCATACAAATCGAAATCGGCCCTATTAACTGACCAGCACCGTTCATGTGATTTACGGCAGAAACAACGTTTGGGTTTTTTTATTAATTCATTCAAGACGTAAGTTTCTTATATAGAGGTACATCATAAGTTGAGCATCCCATAAAAAAATTTGTTTTTAGGCACTTTTCGAAGAAAAAGGAGTCTATTCACTTTGCTCTGATGTTTGTAACGCACAGAACCAAACATCGTAGACCTACAAAAGTTACATCTAGAATACTTAGAATCACTAGAGGAGTCGATATAGCCATCGTCTGTCCGTCTGTCCGTCTGTTTCTATGCGATTTACTCCGTCGTCTTAAAAGCTATTTTGCTGAAACTTGGTATTTAGCCTTCTTGTTTGCCTAGGTAGTACACTAGTTTGAATCGGTCGGATCGGACCACTATATCATATAGCTGTCATACGAACCTAAATCGATTTAGGCAATAACTTCCACATTTATTATCCGATCCTTTTGAAATTTGGCATGCGTATGTTTTATAAAACGATAGATAACTGTACCAAATTTTGCCCGGATCGGATGACTATATCTTATAGCTGTCATTCGAACCTAAATCGGTTTAGGCAATAACTTCCACATTTATTATCCGATCCTTTTGAAATTTGGCATGCGTATGTTTTATAAAACGATAGATAATTGTACCAAATTTTGCCCGGATCGGATGACTATATCTTATAGCTGTCATACGAACCTAAATCGGTTTAGGCAATAGCTCCCACATTTATTATCCGATCCTGTTCAAATTAAGCACGCATATGTTTTTTATAGCAATTAATATATATACCAAATTTCGTAAGGATCAGACTACTATATCATATAGCTGCCATACGAACCTAAATCGGTTTAGGGAATAACTCTCACATTTATTGACTGATCTTTTCGAAATTCGGCCAACACGTTTTCTACATAAATATACGCGTTTGTACTCAATTTTATTAAAATCGGACTACTATATCATATAGCTGTCATACAAATCGAAATCGGCCCTATTAACTGACCAGCACCGTTCATGTGATTTACGGCAGAAAAACGTTTGGGTTTTTTTATTAATTCATTCAAGACGTAAGTTTCTTATATAGAGGTACATCATAAGTTGAGCATCCCATAAAAAAATTTGTTTTTAGGCACTTTTCGAAGAAAAAGGAGTCTATTCACTTTGCTCTGATGTTTGTAACGCACAGAACCAAACATCGTAGACCTACAAAAGTTACATCTAGAATACTTAGAATCACTAGAGGAGTCGATATAGCCATGTCCGTCTGTCCGTCTGTCCGTCTGTTTCTATGCGATTTACTCCGTCGTCTTAAAAGCTATTTTGCTGAAACTTGGTATTTAGCCTTCTTGTTTGGTCTATTCACTTTGCTCTGATGTTTGTAACGCACAGAACCAAAATCGTAGACCCACAAAAGTTACATCTAGAATACTTAGAATCACAAGAGGAGTCGATATAGCCATGTCGTCTGTCCGTCTGTCCGTCTGTCCGTCTGTCCGTCTGTCCGTCTGTACATATCAGATTTACTCCGTCAGTTTAAAAGCTATTTTGCTGAAACTTGGTATATAGCCTTCTTTTTTACCTAGGTAGTACACTAGTTTGAATCGGTCGGATCGGACCACTATATCATATAGCTGTCATACGAACCTAAATCGGTTTAGGCAATAACTTCCACATTTATTATCCGATTCTTTTCAAATTTGGCATGCGTGTTTTTTATATAACGATAGATAATTGTGCCAAATTTTGCCTGGATCGGATCACTATATCTTATAGCTGTCATACGAACCTAAATCGGTTTAGCGAATAACTCACACATTTATTATCCGATCCTGTTGAAATTTAATATGCATATGTTTTTTATAGCAATTAATATATGTACCAAATTTTGTAAGGATCGGACGACTATATCATATAGCTGCCATACGAACCTAAATCGGTTTAGGGAATAACTCGCACATTTATTGACTGATCTTTTCAAAACTCGTCTAACACGTTTTCTACATAAATATACGCGTTTGTACTCAATTTTATTAAAATCGGACTACTATATCATATAGCTGTCATACAAATCGAAATCGGCCCTATTAACTGACCAACCCCGTTCATGTGATTTACGGCAGAAACAACTTCGAAAAGAGTCTGTAATCTTCGGCACCCCGAAGATAACGTTGGGATTTTTCTTCTTTTTTTTATTACTTTTTTAATTTTGGATACAAAAGTCTGAGGTGGTCGTTGATCTCGAGAAATTCATAGAATACGTTTTCATTTTAAAAATAATTTCGAACAATTTTTTTTGTTGTATTTTTTCACATTTTTGAAGGCAGCGCAAAATTTTGCCTAAATGAAAAATTGTTTAGATTTAAGAATTGCGTAATTTGTTTTCTGTGTGTTTTGGCTGGCGCCATTTGTTTTTACATTTTGCACTTTCTTTTTCTTGATACTCTTTTTTCTTTGAACCAAAAAAAAAGTATGATGATCGGACCACTATATGGCATGGCTGTCATCCGAATCCAAATCGATCAAAGGTATAACTCCGATATTTGTTAAGGGATCTCTCTATCATATTATGTGCATTTCAATCAGATCGGACTATCATATCGTTCAGCTATCTTGGGAACCTAAATCGGTCTCCAAGAATTATTGGCCGATCTCAATTAAATTGGGTGGACAAGAAGTCTAAGTATGTAATAGATTGGTCTACCTAAAGGAACCTAAATCGGTCTCCAAGATTTATTGAACAATTCCTTTTCATTAAACATTTGCCATACTAATTGCATCAAGATCGGATTATATCCTACAGCTGTCATATTAACCTAAATCGGTCTGGGATTTATTGACCCATCTCTATCCAATTGGGTGTTAAGGATTCTGGCTTAGTGGCCACTCAATTTCAATAGGATATATACAGGTTTGGTTGAATCGGTCTCGGCTGATTTAAGGCAGAAAAAGACTCCGATTTAATTCTATAACTCTCTCAGGCTTTATGCTTTTATTCAAAAATTGGTTTCATTACAGATTTTTATAAAACTGCCCCTTCTCCCATAAGGAGTAGAGCAAGTAATACCCAAATTCACTGATTTTAATTCCTGTATTTTTTAATGAGATCAGCAGCTGCTATATTGGATATGTTGCGTTTGTCCATGACGAGACGAATAATCCAGATTGGCAGCAAGCCGTTCATCACGAAACTGAAATCCATCCACTCCGCCCAATAAGCATAAAATAATTTCTCTGCCATCTGGCGGCAGATATCCTCATTTAGAATATCCATAGCGTCCCAATGACTTACGCCCATATAATCATCGATGTCACTACAATCTACCCATTCCTCGACATAGGTAACGAAGTCACTATTGTATTTCGGAAAAGTTGACAAAACTTCTTGCTCTGTCATATCGGCAAGCCCCAATGCCTGATCACGTGTCAATGGCTGAGTAGTAGTGGCCTCCTCCTCGACCTTTTTCTGGGTAGGCTTCTTTCGTTCCACTTTAGGGCGTTGTTTGGGGATTCGCTTGGCACGTTTGCGTTTTGGACTTGGAGTCCACTCTGGTGACTCGTACCCATCTGAACTTTCAAGCTCCGATTCAGACGACTGCCCATCACTTTCGCGAGTAGCCTGGCTCGATTCGGCAACGCTTGAGTTACCTGTTGAAAGAGAAGTGGCTGTAGGGCTTTCGGCGAGTGGGCCGATTGAATTCGATCTGGTTGAACTTACTTGATGTTCTTGAAAGTTCTTGCTCTGTCATGTCGGCAAGCACCAATTCCTGATCACGTGTCAATGGCTGAGTAGTAGTGGCCTCTTTTTCGACCTTGTTCTTGGGAACAACGGGAGTAGCCTGGCTCGATTCGGCAACGCTTGAGTTACCTGTTGAAAGAGAAGCGGCTGTAGGGCTTTCGGCGAGTGGGCCGATTGAATTGGATCTGGTTGAACTTACCTGATGTATTAGGTGAATCACATAATAGATTGGAACTTAGTCTTTTGGCCTCCTTCTCGACCTTGCTTTTGGGAAGCTCCTTCCCTTCCGTTTCAGGGCGATGTTTGGTGGTTCGCTTGGCACGTTTGCGCTTTGGACTTGGAGTCCACTCTGGTGACTCGTTCCCATTTGAACTTTCAAACTCCGATTGAGACGACTGGGCGTCATTTTCGCGAGTAGTCTGACTCGATTCGGCAACGCTTGAGTTACCTGTTGAAAGAGAAGTGGCTGTAGGGCTTTCGGCGAGTGGGCCGATTGAATTGGATCTGGTTGAGCTTACTTGATGTTCTTGAAAGTTCTTGTACTGTGATGTCGCCAAGCCCCAATTCCTGATCACGTGTCAATGGCTGAGTAGTAGTGGCCTCTTTTTCGACCTTGTTCTTGGGAACAACGGGAGTAGCCTGGCTCGATTCGGCAACGCTTGAGTTACCTGTTGAAAGAGAAGTGGCTGTAGGGCTTTCGGCGAGTGGGCCGATTGAATTGGATCTGGTTGAACTTACCTGATGTATTAGGTGAATCACATAATAGATTGGAACTTAGTCTTTTGGCCTCCTTCTCGACCTTGCTTTTGGGAAGCTCCTTCCCTTCCGTTTCAGGGCGATGTTTGGTGGTTCGCTTGGCACGTTTGCGCTTTGGACTTGGAGTCCACTCTGGTGACTCGTTCCCATTTGAACTTTCAAACTCCGATTGAGACGACTGGGCGTCATTTTCGCGAGTAGTCTGACTCGATTCGGCAACGCTTGAGTTACCTGTTGAAAGAGAAGTGGCTGTAGGGCTTTCGGCGAGTGGGCCGATTGAATTGGATCTGGTTGAGCTTACTTGATGTTCTTGAAAGTTCTTGTACTGTGATGTCGCCAAGCCCCAATTCCTGATCACGTGTCAATGGCTGAGTAGTAGTGGCCTCTTTTTCGACCTTGTTCTTGGGAACAACGGGAGTAGCCTGGCTCGATTCGGCAACGCTTGAGTTACCTGTTGAAAGAGAAGTGGCTGTAGGGCTTTCGGCGAGTGGGCCGATTGAATTGGATCTGGTTAAACTTACCTGATGTATTAGGTGAATCACATAATAGATTGGAACTTAGTCTTTTGGCCTCCTTCTCGACCTTGCTTTTGGGAAGCTCCTTCCCTTCCGTTTCAGGGCGATGTTTGGTGGTTCGCTTGGCACGTTTGCGCTTTGGACTTGGAGTCCACTCTGGTGACTCGTTCCCATTTGAACTTTCAAACTCCGATTCCGACGACTGGGCATCATTTTCGCGAGTAGTCTGACTCGATTCGGCAACGCTTGAGTTACCTGTTGAAAGAGAAGTGGCTGTAGGGCTTTCGGCGAGTGGGCCGATTGAATTGGATCTGGTTGAACTTACCTGATGTATTAGGTGAATCACATAATAGATTGGAACTTAGTCTTTTGGCCTCCTTCTCGACCTTGCTTTTGGGAAGCTCCTTCCCTTCCGTTTCAGGGCGATGTTTGGTGGTTCGCTTGGCACGTTTGCGCTTTGGACTTGGAGTCCACTCTGGTGACTCGTTCCCATCTGAATTTTCAAACTCCGATTCCGACGACTGGGCATCATTTTCGCGAGTAGTCTGACTCGATTCGGCAACGCTTGAGTTACCTGTTGAAAGAGAAGTGGCTGTAGGGCTTTCGGCGAGTGGGCCGATTGAATTGGATCTGGTTGAACTTACCTGATGTATTAGGTGAATCACATAATAGATTGGAACTTAGTCTTTTGGCCTCCTTCTCGACCTTGCTTTTGGGAAGCTCCTTCCCTTCCGTTTCAGGGCGATGTTTGGTGGTTCGCTTGGCACGTTTGCGCTTTGGACTTGGAGTCCACTCTGGTGACTCGTTCCCATCTGAATTTTCAAACTCCGATTCCGACGACTGGGCATCATTTTCGCGAGTAGTCTGACTCGATTCGGAAACGCTTGAGCTACCTGTTGAAAGAGAAGTGGCTTATAAGGCTTTCGGCGAGTGAGCCGATTGAATACGATCTGGTTGAACTTACTTGATGTTCTTGAAAGTTCTTGCACTGTCAAGTCGGCAAGCCCCAATTCCTGATCACGTGTCAATGGCTGAGTAGTAGTGGCCTCTTTCTCGACCTTGTTCTTGGGAACAACGCGAGTAGCCTGGCTCGATTCGGCAACGCTTGAGTTACCTGTTGAAAGAGAAGGGGCTGTAGGGCTTTCGGCGAGTGGGCCGATTGAATTGGATCTGGTTGAACTTACCTGATGTATTAGGTGAATCACATATTAGATTGAAACTTAGTCTTTTGGCCTCCTTCTCGACCTTGGTCATAGGAAGCTCCTTCCGTTCCGTTTCAGGGCGATGTTTGGTGGTTCGCTTGGCACGTTTGCGCTTTGGACTTGGAGTCCACTCTGGTGACTCGTTCCCATCTGAATTTTCAAACTCCGATTCCGACGACTGGGCATCATTTTCGCGAGTAGTCTGACTCGATTCGGAAACGCTTGAGTTACCTATTGAAAGAGAAGTGGCTTATAAGGCTTTCGGCGAGTGGGCCGATTGAATTCGATCTGGTTGAACTTACTTGATGTTCTTGAAAGTTCTTGTACTGTGATGTCGCCAAGCCCCAATTCCCGATCACGTGTCAATGGCTGAGTAGTAGTGGCCTCTTTTTCGACCCAACGTTATCTTCGGGGTGCCGAAGATTACAGACTCTTTTCGAAGTTGTTTCTGCCGTAAATCACATGAACGGGGTTGGTCAGTTAATAGGGCCGATTTCGATTTGTATGACAGCTATATGATATAGTAGTCCGATTTTAATAAAATTCAGCACAAACGCGTATATTTATGTAGAAAACGTGTTAGCCGAGTTTTGAAAAGATCAGTCAATAAATGTGCGAGTTATTCCCTAAACCGATTTAGGTTCGTATGGCAGCTATATGATATAGTAGTCCGATCCTTACAAAATTTGGTACATATATTAATTGCTATAAAAAACATATGCATATTAAATTTCAACAGGATCGGATAATAAATGTGTGAGTTATTCGCTAAACCGATTTAGGTTCGTATGACAGCTATATGATATAGTGATCCGATCCAGGCGAAATTTGGCACAATTATCTATCGTTATATAAAAAACACGCATGCCAAATTTGAAAAGAATCGGATAATAAATGTGGAAGTTATTGCCTAAACCGATTTAGGTTCGTATGACAGCTATATGATATAGTGGTCCGATCCGACCGATTCAAACTAGTGTACTACCTAGGTAAAAAAGAAGGCTATATACCAAGTTTCAGCAAAATAGCTTTTAAACTGACGGAGTAAATCTGATATGTACAGACGGACAGACGGACAGACGGACAGACGGACAGACGGACAGACGGACATGGCTATATCGACTCCTCTAGTGATTCTAAGTATTCTAGATGTAACTTTTGTGGGTCTACGATGTTTGGTTCTGTGCGTTACAAACATCAGAGCAAAGTGAATAGACTCCTTTTTCTTCGAAAAGAGTCTAAAAAAGCATGCCAAATTTGAAAAGAATCGGATAATAAATGTGGAAGTTATTGCCTAAACCGATTTAGGTTCGTATGACAGCTATATGATATAGTGGTCCGATCCGACCGATTCAAACTAGTGTACTACCTAGGTAAAAAAGAAGGCTATATACCAAGTTTCAGAAAATAGTTTTAAAGACGGAGTAAATCTGATAGTACAGACGGACAGACGGACAGACGGACATGGCTATATCGACTCCTCTAGTGATTCTAAGTATTCTAGATGTAACTTTTGTGGGTCTACGATGTTTGGTTCTGTGCGTTACAAACATCAGAGCAAAGTGAATAGACTCCTTTTTCTTCGAAAAGAGTCTAATAAAAGAAATGCAAAGATTATTAAATGCGAGAAACTTAACCAGCTGCAGAAATGGGAGAACAATTACAATATTTTTATAGAATTCAAAATTTATTTCTCTTTACAATTATGTGAATAATTAGAAAGAAAACAAAATTTAAAATAAAAGAAATGCAGAGATTATTAAATGCGAGAAACTTAACCAGCTGCAGAAATGGGAGAACAATTACAATATTTTTATAGAATTCAAAATTCTATTTCTCTTTACAATTATGTGAATAATTAGAAAGAAAACAAAATTTAAAATAAAAGAAATGCAAAGATTATTAAATGCGAGAAACTTAACCAGCTGCAGAAATGGGAGAACAATTACAATATTTTTATAGAATTCAAAATTCTATTTCTCTTTACAATTATGTGAATAATTAGAAAGAAAACAAAATTTAAAATAAAAGAAATGCAAAGATTATTAAATGCGAGAAACTTAACCAGCTGCAGAAATGGGAGAACAATTACAATATTTTTATAGAATTCAAAATTCTATTTCTCTTTACAATTATGTGAATAATTAGAAAGAAAACAAAATTTAAAATAAAAGAAATGCAAAGATTATTAAATGCGAGAAACTTAACCAGCTGCAGAAATGGGAGAACAATTACATTATTTTAAAGAATGCAAAATTATTTTTCACTTTACAATTATTTGATTAATTACAAAGAAAACAAAATTTAAAATAAAAGAAATGCAAAGATTATTAAATGCGAGAAACTTAACCAGCTGCAGAAATGGGAGAACAATTGCAATATTTTTATAGAATTCAAAATTCTATTTCTCTTTACAATTATGTGAATAATTAGAAAGAAAACAAATTTAAAATAAAAGAAATGCAAAGATTATTAAATGCGAGAAACTTAACCAGCTGCAGAAATGGGAGAACAATTACAATATTTTTATAGAATTAAAAATTCTATTTCTCTTTACAATTATGTGAATAATTAGAAAGAAAACAAATTTAAAATAAAAGAAATGCAAAGATTATTAAATGCGAGAAACTTAACCAGCTGCAGAAATGGGAGAACAATTACAATATTTTTATAGAATTCAAAATTCTATTTCTCTTTACAATTATGTGAATAATTAGAAAGAAAACAAAATTTAAAATAAAAGAAATGCAAAGATTATTAAATGCGAGAAACTTAACCAGCTGCAGAAATGGGAGAACAATTACAATATTTTTATAGAATTCAAAATTCTATTTCTCTTTACAATTATGTGAATAATTAGAAAGAAAACAAAATTTAAAATAAAAGAAATGCAAAGATTATTAAATGCGAGAAACTTAACCAGCTGCAGAAATGGGAGAACAATTACAATATTTTTATAGAATTCAAAATTCTATTTCTCTTTACAATTATGTGAATAATTAGAAAGAAAACAAAATTTAAAATAAAAGAAATGCAAAGATTATTAAATTCGAGAAACTTAACCAGCTGCAGAAATGGGAGAACAATTACAATATTTTTATAGAATTCAAAATTCTATTTCTCTTTACAATTATGTGAATAATTAGAAAGAAAACAAAATTTAAAATAAAAGAAATGCAGAGATTATTAAATGCTATATTAATATGACTATATCATATAGCTGCCATACGAACCTAAATCGGTTTTAAGAGAAACTCGCACAAAACTCGCACATTTATTGACTGATCTCTTCAAAACTCGGCAAACACGTTTTTTACATAATTATACGCGTTTGTGCTGACTTTTATTAAAATCGGACTACTATATCATATAGCTGTCATACAAATCGAAATTGGCCCTATTAACTGACCAACCCCGTTCATGTGATTTACGGCAGAAACAACTTCGAAAAGAGTCTGTAATCTTCGGCACCCCGAAGATAACGTTGGGATTTTTCAAGTTGTAATTGTAAAACTTGTATTATAGCGTTATAATTTACATACTCTACACACTTAGATAAAAAAAATAAAACACATTTTTATTAAATATTTATCACTAAGCATTTATTATTAATGGCCCAATTTTGCAATCGGGCTCTATGAAAAATTATTTTAGACTCATTAGAGTGCTCCTCTCCACGGAAATCTTTAGTAAAAGGCGAAAGATTTATTCGACAACTGAAGAGAAGCCAGAGTGACGAAAACACCCCGCAGCACATGCTACCTCACGCCACCCGAATAAACCGTTTGAGAATTCCAAGTCCGCAACGAATGCGAAAACCAAAAGCCGCCACCGCGATACCAACGAAAGCAGCAGGCCAGCTCGTTTCGTTCCGAATTGTTGTATGTGCAGCAGGCAGACGCTGAACGTAGGCCAAGTCAGCAGAGAAAGTGAGTTTTTGCCGTTTGTTCACTGGAATTCCCAACCTGTTCTAGACGGGCCGACTACGTGCACTGCGTTTGGTGATGTTTCTAGTAGCCAGCAGAAATTTTTTTGGGCCAGCCTAAAAGTATGCTAGATTATTTTTCCACCGCCCAAGGCGCTCAAATAGTATAAAATAATCTAGTATCCTTTTCATAATCCAAATAAATAGGTATAGTGAAAATTCTAATTTTATTCTCAGTCTATTCTATACTTCATAAGAGCAAGTTGCTTTTTCAACAATTTTATTTATTTTATTATTTTTAATTTTATATTATTAATTATTAATTTGTTTTTTTTTTTTGGGATTATAAATTAATGGCCATTTTCCTCAGAAAATAGAAAGTCGCGTCTGATGAATTGCGAGGAGCCCCAAAGTTTGCCCTGGGTGAAGCGAACGAACCTTTGGGATTCCATTGATCTGACTTCCTCGCCGCTTCCATTCAATATGGAAAACTTGAACCTGGCTCTGATCTCGAGCAAATCGCACGAAATTAGCACTAAACATAATGATACATACTCTTTGCTATCCTCATTCAGGCCTCTGGGACTCAAGCGCAAACAGCATTTGAAGGTGTCGTTAGCTTCTGCTGAGAAAGTGGACGATTCGTAGATTTCACCCATTTCCTCGTGGCGTAGGCTAAACCCTAA
>JBAMCM010000496.1:0-77763 GCA_037075145.1 Scaptodrosophila latifasciaeformis
CATTAATGCCGAGTTAAGTGACACGTTGTTCACCTTAGCTGCGGCGTCGAAAACTAGTCGAATTTTCCCTGGTTTGTTTGGGTTCTCGACTCGGTGCTGGTGCGGGTGACTTCATGCGGCTCTAGTCTTCGTGCGTACCCTTTCTTGATGTAATCATCCATAATTCCATTATAGGTTCGTGCGAAATCCACATCGCGATCCACTGATTTGCAGACTAACTACCATTCTGTGTTCTCTGGCAGATTTACCGCCAAACCATTGCACGTTCAGCTGTCGACTCTCACCCTTTAGGTTCAGGCTCTGGATGAGATCATCGTCAATAAGCGTTACATATGATCCCTCGTCGAGCAGTGCGTACGTGTCCACCTGATTGTTTTGCCCGCACAGAGTTACGTGTAAAATCCGGAATAACAGGTGGTCTCCGGCCGAGTCGACACAGCTGAGGTTCCGGTGCGGCAATCCCTGGCCGTCCTCCGAGCGTCCTGCTTCTGGCACCGCCAGCGCTGGCTTAAAGGGGTTATACCGGCTCTGGCTGTATATTGTATTGCTCCTGATCGTTACGGATCCGTTCTTCTCTCGCGTGGCCACGGTTTGCCTGGGATTTCCGGTTCTGTCGTGTAGCAGATGGTGGTGTCTTCTTTGGCATCCGTAGACACTGCAATTGTTGCCTTTCTTGCAGAATCGGGCCATGTGTCCAATTTCAAGGCACGAGAAACAAATCCTCAGCTTCTTCACTAGTTCATTTCGTGCTGCTGGGGACGCATGGTTAAACTCCTCACATTCAGTGATCACATACTGACCCTCACATACTGGGCAGCGCTTGTGCTGGTCTGTGTACTGTGCCTCGTGATAGCTTGTGCTTGCGTGTAACAGTCTTCGTTTCGGATCCTTGTTCCCGACGTCTGTGACGGTGCACAGCAGTTTAGCGAGCTCGTGTAACCATTCGCTAAAATGCACCACTGTCGGATATGGTTGTATCGTAGCCGCATGCCTTGCCCAAACCAACCTCCTGCCTATAGGTAGCTTGGCGATCAACTCCTCCATGAGGGTGGGATTTCCTAGGTGCTGGCTGCCATTCATGGTTGATTGCAGATACGCTGTGAGGTTGCTTACCCTCGTAGCAAATGGCACGATCCTGGCTATGTTGTGTTCCGAGATTGACTGCACATCTCCAACGCTTTTTAGTTGGCTGCGGATTAGTTACTCAGGGCGCCCAAATCGAAACTGAAGCTGCTTCCTAACTGCTTGCACATTGTTCGGGCTGATGAGCTGCGCCTTCACTGTTTCTCGGGCCTCGCCCTTCAAGGCCTCTATTAGCCGTTGGTTATTCTCTCAAAGCTGTACACTGATAAGCAGCAGTTGTTTCCACGAACGCGCACTGGAATATTGGCCATTCCTCAGGTTGACCTCCAAACTCTGGGAGATCAGACAGTCTTCGTGGCGTCCATCCATTTGGCATATACGTCGATGTTGTTCCATAAGACCCGACTGCGGGTGCGGTTACCATTAGGCTGTTTTGTTGATGAACATAACCTGGTTGTGTTGTGACCGTAACGTAACAAGGCGGTGATACGCTCACAGTTGTATAGCTGCTGTTCTGTGTACTGTGTTGCCCGATTGCAAAATGGCTGCCTTGCGTTGGCGCCAAATTTCCACTCAATTCTGCGGGCAACGGTTCACGCAATAAGGGCGTCCCTTCATATTCCCGTTGCAAATTTACCGGTGTATTTGCCGCACCGCTCACTCCGCTACCACTCACTCGGATTCCAACTACGTTCCTTGCCTCTGCTTGCCTTTCATTTTCCCTTGCCATTGTAAGTTCCTTCTCTAGGGTTGCGATCCTTTCCAATAGGGTCGCAACCTCAACAGACGTGGAATTGGTAGTCTGCTCTGCTTTGTCAGGCTGCGGAGTACCATTCCGTCCACTTTCCTTTGAACTTTTCGATGGCCGCTGCTGATCACAAGCTCGCTGGAGTGCCAGTTGAGGTGATCATCGCAGCAGTGGGGGTCTTTGATTGGTTTAATCTAGGGCTCCGTCGGGGCGAATGTGATGTCGGCATGTTGCAGTGTAAAGTTGCGAATCAAGAAGTTTATTCCACTCGCTCCAAAGTGAGAATGCGAATAAAAGAAAATGTCGAATCACCGCATATATCCAAGGAATGCCTTTAACCAAAAATCAGCCGTTGGGGTGTAATCACTTGAGTTATGGTGTTTTATTTTAAGGGAAATAAACGGTTTACAATAGTTTACAATTACTTATTCTACATACCGCAGTTTTCTCTCCCTCTCTCTTGGATAATGCAAGTCAGACTCACTTTTTGCACGCCAAGCTTAACTTCATTTTAAAGTTAAAAACAGTGCGACCAGACACGATATACAATAAAACACATAAATATAAATACTAAATCTAACTTGCTCGAGGTATCGAAATTCATATATTGGCGATATCGATAGATAGTTAAATCGTTCCGCGACACCCCCTTCTCCGTGAAGCACCAACATTCACCACATCTAGCACAGCCAACTTCGAAGCGGGACGCAATATTAACTTCTTTCGGTCGCCAGTCCTCACCGCCGCTCGTCTTGGTACACCATCTTTTCCGTTGAATACTTCCTCGACGACGCCTCTTTTCCAGTCCCTACGTGGTATGGCCGGATCGCAGATGTATACTAGATCTCCACGACACATTGCTTCGTCTCTCTGCGAACGAGTGTGGGCAGGTACTCGTGCACCCATCGCTTCCAGAACCGGTCTCTCATCATTCGAGCAATTCGCCACTGCTTTCTGGTGGCGCATGCCTTGGAAGCCGGTCCGTCGTCCCCTGGAAAATTTGGTACATCGGATACACTTTTTAGTAGATAGTTAGGTTTCAGTGGGGCCTCCTGGTCCGTTGAAATTGGCAAGTGCGTGAGAGTGCGAGAATTCACTATGTTCTCCGCCTCGATCACCAAGTTCTCCAGCACGTGCTCCTTGGGCGCGAGCTCCTTCATTGTGTGCGCTAGCACCTTTTTTAAACATTGGACCATTCGTTCCCAGGCTCCACTTTCAGCTGCGTTCGCCGGACAGTTGAATATCCATTCTATTCCTTTGGACGACAAATCGCCACCGGTAAACGGCGGCACATGAAGTTCCTCATAGCGATAATACATGAGTCCGTTGATAAGTCATGGGCCATCTCCAGGTGGATTGCTCTGGTTGTTAGGCAGGTGAATAACGCCACCCACCTCTTTTCTGTACGTCGTCCAATTGTCACGTGTAAAGATCCGAAGTAATCCATGCCGGTAAACTTAAATGGCCATCCGTTTGCCTCAAGCCGATCCTATGGCAAGGGGCCCATCTCACGCTGCTGCGGTCGCGCCCTGCGCAACTTGCAGACGTTGCATTTAGTGACCACCTTCTGTACCAGTCTCCTTATGTTCGTTATCCAGTACTTTCGACGGATCTCACCAATGGTGGATCTCATGGTGGCGGTGAACGATCATCTCCGCCAGTGCGCTCTTGTGCGACAGTATAATTGGGCGACGAGCTCCATAAGGTACGCACGTTGCGGCGTCGATTCTTCCGCTTGCACGCACAACTCCGTCTTGGTCAAGGTATGGTGACAGCCCCAACAATTGGCTGTTCTTGTTTCGCGTGCCTCCATGAACTTCCTCAGCGAACGCTTCACTCTGCGCTAGCCGTATCAAAGTGCGCTCAGCGTCGTCGCATTCGGTTGATGTGACTCCATACTCTTCTCGTTCGTAGCGTTGCTTGCGACACCGTCTAATAAATCGTAGGACCCATGCTGTCATCCTTACCAAACGGTTGAAGCTCGAAAATTTCTGTAAAGACACGAAAGACTCATTTGTTAAGACCAACACAAACTCACACGAGATCTCTTCTTCCTCGGCGGCCTGTGGGGCGCATCCGCCACTTGAGGAGGGTTTCGGCCAACTTTCTTCTGGTTTCCGTAGAAATGGCGGTCCGCTTAACCACCGTGAGTCTTGAGTGACGTCCACGAGGCGTTGCGACCTGGTTGCCTCATCTGCCACATTTTCTGCAGACGGTAACCATCTCAATTAGGAAGCATTTGTGGACTCTAAGATTTCCGCCACTCGGTTTCCAAAGAATTGCTTATACCTCCGGTGGGTGCTACTGATCCAAAGCAGTACAGTCTTAGAGTCGGTCCAAAGTATGCAACTACTGATCTCCACACCGTGCTCTTGTTTGACGGTGTCCATCAGTCTCGTACCCAGTACAGCTGCTTGGAGTTCCAGTCGTGGGACGATGTCACGCTGCTCCGATGTCATTACCTGCATCTCGTAGGTGTCCGGGTCGCGAGAATCGTCTCCCTGCCTCCACAGGAATCTCTGGGCGCATCTATCTTCTGGTTGAATTAGCACTTGGTGGAACATCTCCTTGATGTCTGCACAGACTCCAATTGCTCCTTCCCGGATATGGAAGAGGTAGGGGCTTGTAGCGCTGAGGGCCTTTCATTAATGCCGAGTTAAGTGACACGTTGTTCACCTTAGCTGCGGCGTCGAAAACTAGTCGAATTTTCCCTGGTTTGTTTGGGTTCTCGATTCGGTGCTGGTGCGGGTGACTTCATGCGGCTCTAGTCTTCGTGCGTACCCTTTCTTGATGTAATCATCCATAATTCCATTATAAGTTCGTGCGAAATCCACATCGCGATCCACTGATTTGCAGACTAACTACCATTCTGTGTTCTCTGGCAGATTTACCGCCAAACCATTGCACGTTCAGCTGTCGACTCTCACCCTTTAGGTTCAGGCTCTGGATGAGATCATCGTCAATAAGCGTTACAGATGATCCCTCGTCGAGCAGTGCGTACGTGTCCACCTGATTGTTTTGCCCGCACAGAGTTACGTGTAAAATCCGGAAGAACAGGTGGTCTCCGGCCGAGTCGACACAGCTGAGGTTCCGGTGCGGCAATCCCTGGCCGTCCTCCGAGCGTCCTGCTTCTGGCACCGCCGGCGCTGGCTTAAAGGGGTTATACCGGCTCTGGCTGTCATTCCTGTGTTGCTCCTGATCGTTACGGATCCGTTCTTCTCTCGCGTGGCCACGGTTTGCCTGGGATTTCCGGTTCTGTCGTGTAGCAGATGGTGGTGTCTTCTTTGGCATCCGTAGACACTGCAGTTGTTGCCTCTCTTGCAGAATAGGGCCATGTGTCCAATTTCAAGGCACGAGAAACAAATCCTCAGCCTCTTCACTAGTTCATTTCGTGCTGCTGGGGACGCATGGTTAAACTCCTCACATTCCCTGATCACATACTGACCCTCACATACTGGGCAGCGCTTGTGCTGGTCTGTGTACTGTGCCTCGTGATAGCTTGTGCTTGCGTGTAACAGTCTTCGTTTCGGATCCTTGTTCCCGACGTCTGTGACGGTGCACACCAGTTTAGCGAGCTCGTGTAAATTCGCTAAAATGCACCACTGTCGGATATGGTTGTATCGTAGCCGCAAGCCTTGCCCAATCCAACCTCCTGCCTATAGGTAGCTTGGCGATCAACTCCTCCATGAGGGTGGGATTTCCTAGGTGCTGGCTGCCATTCATGGTTGATTGCAGATACGCTGTGAGGTTGCTTACCCTCGTAGCAAATGGCACGATCCTGGCTATGTTGTGTTCCGAGATTGACTGCACATCTCCACCGCTTTTTAGTTGGCTGCGGATTAGTTGCTCAGGGCGCCCAAATCGAAACTGAAGCTGCTCCCTAACTGCTTGCACATTGTTCGGACTGATGAGCTGCGCCTTCACTGTTTCTCGGGCCTCGCCCTTCAAGGCCTCTATTAGCCGTTGGTTATTCTCTCAAAGCTGTACACTGATAAGCAGCAGTTGTTTCCACGAACGCGCACTGGAATATTGGCCATTCCTCAGGTTGACCTCCAAACTCTGGGAGATCAGACAGTCTTCGTGGCGTCCATCCATTTGGCATATACGTCGATGTTGTTCCATAAGACCCGACTGCGGGTGCGGTTACCATTAGGCTGTTTTGTTGATGAACATAACCTGGTTGCGTTGTGGCCGTAACGTAACAAGGCGGTGATACGCTCACAGTTGTATAGCTGCTGTTCTGTGTACTGTGTTGCCCGATTGCAAAATGGCTGCCTTGCGTTGGCGCCAAATATCCACTCAATTCTGCGGGCAACGGTTCACGCAATAAGGGCGTCACTTCATATTCCCGTTGCAAATTTACCGGTGTATTTGCCGCACCGCTCACTCCGCTACCACGCACTCGGATTCCAACTACGTTCCTTGCCTCTGCTTGCCTTTCATTTTCCCTTGCCATTGTAAGTTCCTTCTCTAGGGTTGCGATCCTTTCCAATAGGGTCGCAACCTCAACAGACGTGGAATTGGTAGTCTGCTCTGCTTTGTCAGGCTGCGGAGTACCATTCCGTCCACTTTCCTTTGAACTTTTCGATGGCCGCTGCTGATCACTAACTGCACTCGACAAGCTCGCTGGAGTGCCAGTTGAGGTGATCATCGCAGCAGTGGGGGTCTTTGATTGGTTTAATCTAGGGCTCCGTCGGGGCGAATGTGATGTCGGCATGTTGCAGTGTAAAGTTGCGAATCAAGAAGTTTATTCCACTCGCTCCAAAGTGAGAATGCGAATAAAAGAAAATGTCGAATCACCGCATATATCCAAGGAATGCCTTTAACAAAAACTCAGCCGTTGGGGTGTAATCACTTGAGTTATGGTGTTTTATTCTAAGGGAAATAAACGGTTTACAATAGTTTACAATTACTTATTCTACATACCGCAGTTTTCTCTCCCTCTCTCTTGGATAATGCAAGTCAGACTCACTTTTTGCACACCAAGCATAGCTTCATTTTAAAGTTAAAAGCAGGGTGACCAGACACGATATACAATAAAACACATAAATATAAATACTAAATCTAACTTGCTCGAGGTATCGAAATTCATATATTGGCGATATTGATAGATAGTTAAATCGTTCCGCGACAATTAGATACTGAAGACTGAGGTTGCTTCGGCTTAGGGTTAGTGTTTACAACTCTTTTGTGTAGCGGTAATTGGGGCTCCTACTTTGCCTTTTGTCATAGCTTGGAATATGGTGCGAGCCTTACTGGTTTGGCTACGAGTGTTATACGTTTTTGGCACTGTGCCGGTAATGAGGAACTCGAACCCACGTGTGTTTCTTTAAGATCTCGAAGTCCTAGCAATTTTGTGTGTTACTTCGGGGTTACACATATCTAAATTCTGCTGACTCATTTTCAGGCAGCTCTACCAAAATTCTCTACGTAAATAAATTCTAG
Organism: Scaptodrosophila latifasciaeformis; assembly: GCA_037075145.1. Lineage (NCBI taxonomy): Eukaryota > Metazoa > Arthropoda > Insecta > Diptera > Drosophilidae > Scaptodrosophila > Scaptodrosophila latifasciaeformis. The sequence continues at coordinate 7,277 of JBAMCM010000496.1, forward strand.
TTTTGAATTAAATCGAATTAGTACAGAAAGCGCCAAAATTAAACAAAACTTTTCCCCAGCGTGATCGATCAATAAAATGGTTTAAAGATATTATGTAAACTTGACAAAATGAAGACAAATAGAATAGAAATTGTTGAAAAATGTAGGTGGAATGCGTACTTGATAGGCTCTTCTGTCATTTACTAATGCGAATCTTTTTTGACATTTACGGGTACTAAATATAAGCAAATAGGTTTCAGTGCATAGGCCTGCTGTGGGGATTCGACACCTAGTCAGTCTATGTTTACTTAATCTTTGTCTTTGTTCTTTTCATACAACAAAAAAAACGTACCCTATTCAATACATACTAATATGACTGTGAGAAACTTTCGCCATCACTTTCATTTGCCTCGTGTCTACTATGTTGGCAACATAATTTACATTCAAAACGAATGATAAGGATTGACGCATCCAAACATAGAAGGCATTGAAAATTGAATCGCTGACTTTTTCTAACTATGCCAATTTTGATACAAAACCAAAAGATTGCCTCATAGACGAGTGAATCAGAATTCACAGTAAGAATGGAAGCTAATAGAAAAATCACGCCCTCGAGAATAAAGCCCCATTAAGGGTCAATATAAGTTATTGACTCTTAATAATTTGCTTCACCGAAGTATGACTGAAACTCTAAGGCTGTGAATCCAGGTTAAGAATATAGGGAGATAAATAGAAATTCTAATAAAATAACAATAAAGAGCATACTTCACCAATGCGAAATGTTAACTTTCAATTCTCTCAAAAGATGCTTCATTGCCATACGCTTAGTATCTCCTCAAATTCATTTTTTTGATCAAGAAAAGAAAAAAGGAAAAGAAAGGAAAATATAAAATAGAACAAGCCGAAACAGAAGAATTGTTTCTGTCTACCCCACGTTGGGCGCCATAAATATATGTAATATTATCAGGTTACATCTACAGGAATCCACTCTCGACTAGGGTCTAATAATGATGGGCCGCTTGGGACGCGACTAGCGAAACAGCCTGTGGGGGGTTCTGCAGCACATTATTAGATACCCACCTGTCTATATTTAATAGAAGATAGAATGAAAGAGAAAAAGAAAAAAGAAAGATTTGCCAAGCTTTTTGAGTGTAGGTGTTAACAATCGCGCTGCTAAGCTCACCCTGCCTTTGAGGTTGATTGCGCTGATATTATGACAACCTCCCAAGTTTGTATTGAATGGTACCCCTCCCTACTCTAGGGAAAATAAGAAAACTTAACACTTCATTTTTCTTTAATCTTATTTGTTTTCAAAAAGGCATTATTCCAAAAGGTATTCTAACTCTAATGATTGGTTTTACATAATCTCACTATTTACATAAAGTTTTAATTTTAATTTGGTTTATATAATTATTCATGTACAATAAAACAATAGACTACCGATAGATACAACTCGAATTACAAAAGTGTCTTCAATAGAGCCGTAATAAGAATGTACTATTTGTTACTCCACTGTAATCTCGTTTGTTTGCTACATCTTTGTTTGTGTAGTAATTAGAATAGAGAAAAGACAAAAAGAACCAAAAATAGTAACCAACTGTTTAGTCAGCTTTGACACAAAGCTAAAAATAGCTGCAGGTTTGACAACAACAAAAAAATTACTGTTCTGTGCACTTGCTTTACAAACGAAATTAAGCGACAAAGCAGAGGCCAAGTTACACTCCACTAAGAGAGTCAGCGATCCGCCGCTCCACGTTATCGCTTATTAATTGTAAAATGAAAGATGGCTTGAACTTACCCAGATCTCGATGAGGCCTCCTCGGTGATGCTGGTACTGGGAAGAGGAGGGGTTTTTGAGGTTTGGTACGTTTGAGTGATGTTTTTTTTTTTTTTTTTTTTGTGAAACTTGAACTTTTTATATCTACTAAAAGTTACATACAAAATTTAAGTGAAAGCAAATACTTGTATTTGTAGCTATATTGTCTTTTGTCTTTTGTCCAGGTGTTTGTTTAAGTTTTTGTAATTTTGATTATACTGCAGGGAGTTCTTAGTGGCGGTCAGTTTGATTTGATTGCACTTTGTTCCTCTTACAAAAAAATTTCCTATTTCTGGTCTCTTTTTTTGTACCCTGTACCTAAAAAGGTACAAGGGTATATTAAGATTGTCAAATGTATGTAACATAGAGAAGGAGACGTCGGAGACCCCCCAAAGTTACCTAATGTATGATCAGGGTGACTAGAGAAATCGATCTAGCCATGTCCGTCTGTCTGTCTGTCTGTCTGTCCGTCTGTATGAACACCTCGTTCTCAGAGATGGTAAGGCCTAGAAAGTTCCGGTTTGTTGCAAATAATCATTTGTTCTACAGGTTAGATCAAGTTTATTATATTTTTTTAATATCCGATTTAGGTTCGGAATAAAAAGTATAAAACCGCAACAACCTCAAAAAGAGGAAAAAAGTTTATAGGCCATAACGTTTTTGTTTGCTATCATATTATTACGAAAGTTTGCAGTTAGAAGTTCTGATCAGACAACTATATCATATAGCTCCCATAGGGCCGATCGAAAGTGCAAAAATAGTTTTAACGTCATAATTTCTTTATCTTTAAAGATATTTTATTCAAATTAAGAAACAATGTGAACTTTAAAATACTCAGCAGTTGTGCAAAGTTTTAATAAAATGGGACTACTACATCATATATTTTCCGTAGGGCTAATTGGTCAAGAATTCCGATTTCTGTGTTTTTTTGTCAGAAAACGGGTTATTTATGAACCAATCGCGGGTCAAAAAACCCGATTTCTGTGTTTTTTTTTTGTCAGAAAACGGGTTATTTATAAACCAATCGCAACCAAATTAAGCACAATACAGTTTTTAGTATAAGTTTTGAATAACTCCAAATTTTATTGAAATCGGATGACTATATCATATAGCTCCCATAGGGCTAATCGTACAAAAACTCGTATTTTTTTTTTTTTTTTCAGAAATCGGGTTTTTTATGCACGAATCGCAACCAAAATTACCAGATGATAGCTTCTTTTCCAATAACCCAAAAACGAAGTTTTAATCTGATCGGACTACCATAATATATAGTTTCCGTATGGCCTATTGGAAGTGCAAAAATCGTTTTAACGTCGTAATTTCTTTGGTCTTAAAGATATCTCTATTAAATTTGGGAATAAGTCAGATGGTATTTTTATTATTTTGTCAGAAATACTGATTTACGCTCCCTACAGGTACAGGGTATCTCAAACTCGGGTGCACCCGAGTTTAACTTTCCGAATTTTTTTCTTTTATAGATATTCATTGGAAGTGTTAGGATGAATTCTTTTGCTGTGCTCTTCCCTTAGTCTGCACTGCTATATAATAGTTTTCTTTTCTCAAATTCAGGTTTGGCCGTCAGTGGCCCTACGAACACGCTCTTGATTATTTGTTCTTCTGAATTATACCATAGCCCCTATAATTACCCGTTTGGCTCTGTCTCTTGTTGTGTAGCTTAAATTTGCTGGCCCCCGAAATTTCCGTATTGGATGCCTTCACAATTCACAGATTTTAATTTCTTACTTTCTTTTTGTGTTCTTAATATTTTTTTGTGACACATGTTGTTGAGTGCAAACTCAAAAAAAACTCAGTGGCTAGTGCGGCTGCGCAGATTATGATCGAATGATTAGTATAATCGAATGGTGAGTTTGATTAGCTTAGTGGTTGGTATTCTTAGTATATCATTCGATATCTTCCTACGATTTTGCTTTTCTTAACCTGTATTTAAACTTTATAATATATATGTGACGGAATAGAAGCACTTTTTGATGATATGCAGCGAGTCCCTAATGGTTGCCTTTTTCTTATTTTCCGCACAAACGCGCTTTTTAACAACCCATGCAACTCTGCTCGGGGCCACGCTCGATCTCAATTCTTACTATCGAGGTCTCATTCATCCAAAGTTATGCAACCCTTATTTTAGTTATTGATAATAATTATAAGGTATCGATATGGTGCCTTTTTAAAATAAACTCATCTCCGACATGACCATTCTGATAAATTACACGCCTTCGTGTATACTATAAACCTTGACCTTACATTATACTTCCAATTCAAACACCGTATCAACTTCAGACTTAATTTTAATACAATCTTCAACTTAATTATTCTTTATACAATAACATTATTGTTTACTTCTTATTCTTACATTTATCAAATTTTTTCTTTTCTCATATTCTTTTTTTTTCGATTTTCTTTCAATAACTATCCTATAACATTTTGTCCATAATATTTTAACTTAAAGTTTTCAAATACATCTTTCAATTTTTGTTACTTAAATCAATTTTATTCCTTTCTCTTTTTTTTCTATAAATTTTTCTTCAATTTTTTATATTTTCATTTTAAACACATCTACATGCCATTGGTTTTCTTTATTTTTAGGGTCAGGTGCCGCCACGTAGCAATCGATAACCGTGTATCTCAATACACCTTCCGCCAATTTACTGTCTATTTCAACAGTTTCTCTCACAGTCTCTTTCATCGGATTCTCTACCGTCTGTTTCAAAGGTTTCACTACCGTCTATTTCAACGGTTTCACTGCCGTCTATTTCAACGGCTTCCCTACCGTCTATTTCAACGGCTTCACTACCGTCTATTTCAACGGTTTCTTCTGAAGGGATATCCTAGATCTCCAGCTCGCTTGGCACCTGCCCATTAGGAAGTCTTCTTAACTTTTCATGCGGATATTTATACCGTCTGTTACTTTTCATACTTTTAAAAATGTATCTGTCGTTTTCCAAAACTTCAATAACCTCAAAGGGTCCTCTATATTTAGCATCCACTTTAGTCTGGTTTCTTTCACTATTATTAAGCAACACAAAATCTCCCACACCAAATTTGACTATTTTAGCCCTGTCTTTATCAAATCTGGTTTTCTCATATTTTCCTGATCTTTCTATATTCTCTAGAGCTTGTGTCCTTATTTCAGCCAAGTTTAATTCTATTTCTGAGGGATTTTTCCCATTAGCAATTCTAGAGGACTCGCTTTAGTTACTCTATTAACAGTACAGTTAATGGCTAATTGTACATCGCCCAATGCCTCCTGCCACGATCGAGAACTTGTTTCAACTCCCGTTAGTAAATTTTTCAAAGCACTCATAACCCTTTCAACTTGACCATTACCACGACTGACCCCAGTTGATATTAAATGTAGTTTTATCTTTTGTGAAGAGCAAAATTCAACAAATCTAGAACCTATAAAGCTGATCGGCCACAATACGATTAGGAACTCCAAATAAGGAAATTGACGATTATAGCGCCATTACACAACTTTCGGCACTCAATGTAAAAGTGTGATATAGGTAAACGTACTTGGTAAATGCATCAATTTGCTCAATAACATATTCCTTACGATCGCTCTTGCCACTGAGATTGCCTGATATGTCTATGTGTAATGTATGCCATGGAATTCTCACTTTCGGAATTGGATGTAGCTCCATCTGAACTTTTCCTGAAGATGATTTGGACACCCTGCATGTTATTCAATTTTCCACAAACTTTCGAACGTACTTTGCCATTCCTTCTAACCAATAATAATCATACACTTTGTCCAGGGTTTTCTCCCAATCCAAATGCATTACCGATTCATGTACTTGGTTAATAACAGACCATCTAAATCCACGTGGCACTACTGGCAAACAAAGAGTCTTGCCATTTCTGTGTATAACTCTGTACAAAACTCCTGCTCTCATCTCGTATGTTTTGGACAAATCGAAAGGAAAGTCGTCATTGTTCAGTTTAGCAATTATTCCTGCAATATCTTGAGCTTTTTGTTGTTCGACTCAAATCCAATCTTTAGTTACTTCGGTTAAATCGATTCGCTTTTCAACCACCTTTGCATATTCAGGAGAATTTTTCGGAGGAAGTGGATTTCGGGTAAAGAAATCTGCATGAGCCATACGCTTGCCTTCTCTGTACTGTATATCAAAATCGAACGTTTGCAAATAGGCCCACCAACGATACAATCTAGGCAACAACTCAGTTTTATTTCTTGATGACTTTAACGAATTACAATCAGTGAAAATGACAAACTTTCTACCGTGTAGGTAGTGTCGGAAATGCTTCACAGCATTAACCACAGCCAGTGTTTCCAATTCATAAGAGGTATATTTGGATTCACATGGACTGGTTGTCTTACTATAGTATTCCACCACATGTGGCTTATTGTCAATTCTATGCAGAAGTATAGCACCATATCTAATCGTGCTTGCATCAGTGTGCAGCTCGATCGGATATTGAGAGTCAAAGATGATCAATACCGGTTTATTTGTGAGTATGTAAATAATTTTCTTACGAATTTCCTCGTGTTCTGTATTCCACTCAAACTTATTTTTCTCTGAGGTGAGGAAATATAAAGGCTTCATTAGCTGTGAAAATCCAGGGACAAACTGACGAAAGTACGATGCCAACCCAATAAATTATCTTAGTGTTGTAACTGATCTATGGGGTGGTAGAGCATTCAAAGATTGTATTTTGCGAGTATTTGGACGAATCTCCCCCGCCTCCACTTCGAATCCTAAATATTGAACAGAAGCCCTTAAGAAGAAACATTTTTCAACATTGAATGAAAATCCAGCGTTTGTCAACATATTCAAGACAGTTCTCAATCTCTCAAGTGCAGATTCCTTGGTTGGAGCCACAATCATATTGTCATCCATGTACACAATGACATACGAATAAGCTTGTTTGCCTAATGCCTTAATAACCGCTCTTTGAAACACCGAGGGTGCATTCTTGAGGCCAAATGGCAACGACAGGGGTAACGAATGCTGTATATTCGACAGAGTTCGGATGCATGGGTACCTGATAATAACCACTTGCCTTGTGCAAACAGGTAAAGAATTTCGCACCTCGCAACCTGGCTACTTGATCAACTATCAACGGTAACGGAAACTTGTCGGCAATTGTATTAGAGTTCAATTCTCTATAGTCCACACAAAGCCTGGCTGAACCATTTTTCTTTTTTACTAATAAAACCGGGCTGGCAAAAGGAGAGCTACTGGGTCTGATAACTTTGCTCTCTATTAATTCTTGTACTTTTTCTCGAACTACATCTCCTTCACCGGGACTCAATCTGTATGGTCTTCTTGGGACAGTTTTAGTCTCATCTACCAATCTTATTATCATTTCATTTCACCATTTCATTTGACACGAGTCTGAGGTGTTCCTTTTATAAATGAACCTGAATAAGATTTTAACAGCCGTGTTAAATCGTTTTTGTCTTCACCATATACATCAGTTTCTATCTTTTCAAACAAATTGTTAGGCCATGTAGCGCAATATTCCATTTAAACAGATTCCATTAACAAGGATATCATTTTCAATTTGCATTGTACTACATACATTTGCGTTCCCGATACCTTTCAAACTTACAACATTGTTTATTTTCTTGCCACAGAGCTTTTTTGAAAAACTCTCTTTAACTAATGAGCACTCCGCTCCAGAATCAAAAATAATTGGAAAGTTCTCACATCGTAACATCATACTTGTCTTCGGCTCATCCACCACACATAGTTCGGCCTTCTTTTCATTTCTCGGTCCAGCTCCACCGCTTGTCCTGTTCTTCGGGCATTGTGAAGCTATGTGGCCTTGCTCCTGGCAACAATAGCAAGTTATATTGCCCTTCGATTATTGTTGAAATGATTGACTTCCTCGTTGATCCTGTTTCGGCATACCACTGCTCTTCTTTCGGATTCTGCAATCAACCATTTTGTGTCCCATCTTACCACAAAGATGACACTTAATTGAAAAGGGCAGCTTGGCTCGCTTTGCTCCGAATACCTCGTTCCCAAAATGTGTTCGCTTGTCAAACGCAAAGACCTGCAACTCCGCCTGTAAGTCGCGTCTGTTCTGAATATCAGCAGTGTAGGTAATTCTTTGTAGACGACGATCAAAGTTGGCCAAATGTCCGAAAACCACAGATACAGCAATACTTTCAATGTCCAAATCCTTCCATTTGGTAACGAGTGATGTCACCATTCGACTGGCATATATCGCAAGACATTCGCCGTTGCTGGGAGCAACGAGCAACGGGAGCAACAAGAATATGGCACCTGGCGTCTCGGTATTTGCATATCGTTGTTGGAATAACTGCTTAAATTCCTCCCACGTCACACCTGGATAACAAATTTGAGAAAGCCATTGGGATGCGCTTCCCTCCAGCGATTTAGTTAACGCCGAAATTAAAGCACTGCCCTGCAGTAATTTTTCACTTAAAACAATGTTAACTGTGCCACACCATTGAATAGCGTCGGCGCCAGAAATATCAGCATTAAAGTTTGCAACGTGACGATGCCATTTTGTGCCAGCTCTCGTACCGACGCCTGCAATGTTTTCGCCAATTCCAGGAAACTTTGACTTTGGTGTTCCATCAGGATGCGCAGTTGATCTTCCATATTTTGTTGACGAGAATTGGATCCCACTTCTGATGACGGAGAGTTATCCATAGAAGCACTTTTTGATGATACGCAGCGAGTCCCTAATGGTTGCCTTTTTTCTTATTTTCCGCACACACGCGCTTTTTAACAACCCATGGAACTCTGCTCGGGGTTACGCTCGATCTCAATTCTTACTATCGAGGTCTCATTCATCAAAAGTAATGCAACCCTTATTTTAGTTATCGATAATAATTATAAGGTATCGATATGGTGCCTTTTTAAAATAAACTCATCTCCGACATATATATTTGTAATTAATATATATAATTTGTGTGTGTTTTTTTCCTTTTTTTAATTGAAATATAACATCTGTTACGACAGAGTTGGCAGCGCCGTCAGCGGCACCCAGCCTGCCATAGTGTCAAGCCCTCGTAATCGCTCGCAGCCCTGCCGTGATCGATAAAGACCCGATAATTAAATAAAAAAGCACGCCTTAAGTTAACCCTTTTGTAAGTAAAGTCTTTTCGAATTTGTGAGCCGACGGGAGCGGACTTAAAGTAAGATATTATAACATAAGTCTTTATATATCCAATAAAAAAAAATATATATATCCGCAGGAATTTAAAGTACTGCCTACCACAAACACAATTGCGGAGCTGTGTTTCAATACGGGTGGTACTGCATACTTCGAAACCCCGCAACATTTCTTTAAATTCTTTAACTTAAAATGATGTCTCCAAAGACGCCTGGATCGAGCATCCGAACTTCACCTCACAACTGCATTGCCTGTTCCGACGAGGATGATGAAACAATGTAGAGCTGCACCGGCAGCTTATGTATTGTGAGATGTCATGAAAATGTACTGCGATCAGGAAAGAAGGAGCCATGTGGTACTGCGAAGCATGTATCAATGCGGCTGAATCAGGAAAAGAAAAGTGCAAGACTCAGTGCTCAAAGCTAAGCCAAGCATCGAGGACCAGGGCGTTGTAAAGGATTGGGCAAAAAATAGTAAAGTGTTGCCAATCTCAACGGACAACGAGCGCCTGCGAGCTCAGTTGCAGCTACTAGAAGAAGAAGAGTACATCTTGCAAAGAAGGCAAACACTACTCGAGAAACGAATGGAATTGCTCGGGTTAATGTTAGAAGGACAAAACGTGCGGCACGCGCACAACTATAGTAACCACGTGTTCGATCCACCAGAAGAGGTGCATGAAAAGCTTTCAGATAAGGCGCCTCGGGCATCCAGCACGTGTGCAATCGCAGATGGGACGCAACAAAGATCAGTTCTAGGTGGCTGGGATACGGAATTAGAGAAAAGAATTGCCGATTCACGGAACTCTAGACGAGGACAGTTTGCGACAGATTGCGAGGTCTCGCAGCACCGAGACAATTCAGAGAGAAATGGGCAACTCCTTTCGGCGGAGCATTTGGCAGCAAGAAAAGGCATCGTGGCTGAGCTACCAAAGTTTACTGGAAGGCCGGAGGACTGGGCTCTATTTCTGGCAAGTTTTAATCAATCAACGGATCTGTGCAGGCTCTCTGATGCCGAGAATCTAATGCGGCTGCGACACGCATAGGATCGGCAGGCCAAAAATGCAGTGAAAAGCCTGCTGCTACACGCCAACTGTGTGTCGACGATAATATCAACGCTAAAGAAGAGGTTCGGCAGACCGGAATTGATTATAGATGTTTTGCTTACTCAAATAAAGGAGTTTGCACCGATAAGAGACAATAGATTGGAGAATCTCGTGGACTTTGCAGTAGAAGTCCAAAACGTATGCGCCACGATGAAAGCCAGTAATATGGACAACTACCTCAACAATCCTGAATTAGAGCGGGAGTTGGTTGCGAAGCTACCAGGTATGCTACAGACCTTTTGGGGCATACATAAAATGGAGCTTGGTGAACATTCACTTGTCGAGTTTAATGAGTGGCTGTTCGAGGTGGCACAGGGTGCCAATAGTGTGATGGTTCCCAGTCCATGGCATGGAAATAGAAAACGAGGAGTGGTAAATGCGCACTTCGACAATCTAATGGCAATGCAGTGCATAGTATGCCACGGAATGTGCCCATCAACTGGAGAGTGTGAAGCGTTTAAAAATAGGTCAGTCAAAGACCGTCTGGAGATAGTCCGTCGCTTTAAGCTTTGCTGGAGATGTCTAGGACCGCACAAGAAAAGAGATTGTCGGAGTAATAAGCATTGCGGCTTTATGGGCTGCAAAGAGGATCACCACTCACTTATACATCAACATGGCACGGTTGTAAGGGCCAGTTGCAATGCCCATCAACACGAGTCCATGCCTTGCGCGGAGTACACTCAGTGAAAAGTCTTGGTCTGCCGTCACAGACGTTTAACGCGGAAGCCATGCAAAACAAATACAAGCATCTGCGCTCACTGCCACTGACGAGTTATTCGAAAGCAGTACCCCGATTACTGATCGGGCTAAACAATTGTGGCCTTGGACGAACATTCAAAACCCAAGAAGGCGCTGGGGCTGGTCCTATAGCTGAGAAGAGCAGATTGGGATGGACGGTCAAAGGAGGAGTACCGGTGAATAACAAGATGATGAAGTATCACTCATTTCACATATGTGACTGCCAAGAGACAGTAGATAACGAAGTTCTACAACTATTAAAGCAACACATCTGGAATGAACAAAGAGATCTAGGCTTCGGTCAGGAGCAAGCATTGCTATCTGAGGAGGATAAACGTGCACAGCAACAACTGGAGGCGAGCACAAAACGCATTGGAGATCGGTTCGAGACCGGACTTCTATGGAGATACAAAGATAATAAATTGCCCGACAGTCTCCCAACTGCATTAAAGAGAGCACAGCCTGAAGGAGAAGTTGAAGCGGCAACCTGACTTGGCGAGCCAGATGAGAGCGAAAATCGATGAATACATAACAAAGGGATATGTAAAGGTGCTGTCAGAGGCGGAAGCGACCAAGAGGCCTTATTGGTTTTTACCAATTTTTCCGGTAGTAAACCCGAATAAACCTGGTAAGCTGCGCATAGTATGGGATGCCGCAGCAAAAACGTCTGGGTTATCATTAAATGACATGCTGCTGAAAGGACCAGATCAGTTGACACAACTGGTAACAATACTCCGTCGATTTAGAGAAAGACCTGTTGCACTTGGAGGAGACATTGCCGAAATGTTTCATCAGGTGAAAATATGTGAAACAGATCAGAAGTTTCAACGCTTTATATTCATAGACCCGATTACACAAGAAGTGGAGAGGTACGCTATGCAAGTTATGACGTTCGGAGCCACGTGCTCACCAAGCAGTGCCCAATACATAAAAAACCGAAACGCACTGGAGTTTAAAAAGAATTTTCCGAGAGCGGTTATGAGCATTTTAGAAAGCCATTACGTAGACGATATGCTCGACAGCGTCGACACGGAAGAAGAAGCTATTGAATTGACCCAAGCCGTGCGCTATATACATGAAAAAGGAGGCTTCTGCATTCGAAATTGGGTCTCAAATTCAAAGTCTGTTCTGAAGGCGCTAGGCGTAAAAGGTATGCCAGAGGTGAATCTAGACAACGAAGCAGGGCTAAAGAGCGAAAAGGTACTAGGAATGTGGTGGAACACTGAGGAGGATACGCTATCCTTTAGAGTGTCAGTAAAGTATCGAAACAGAGAGCTGCTAGATGGACATCGACGGCCCACGAAGAGAGAACTCCTGAGCATAATCATGTCCATATACGACCCCCTAGGACTGCTCTCATTCTTCATCATGTACGCGAAAATAATTTTCCAAGAAGTCTGGCGATCTGGATGTGACTGGGATATATCAATCGGTGAAACACAATGGGTCAAATGGCAACGTTGGATTAAGCTCATCCCAGAAGTAGAAGCAATGCGAATTCCACGATGCTACAACATGCCTGGTCCACTAAAAGATGTCAAGGTCGAGATGCATACATTTGTAGATGCCAGTGAGGAAGGTTATGCAGCTGTCAGCTACATTCGTTGGACGAAAGGGACAGAGGTTTACTGCAGTCTGCTGGGAAGCAAATCTAAGGTGGCGCCCTTGAAGCAAATGTCAATACCGAGGCTAGAACTACAGGCAGCAACATTAGGAGCACGGCTGGGACACACACTTGCTAACACCCACAGCGTTGAGAACGAAAAGCGTATATACTGGACTGATTCACGCACAGTGTTGTGTTGGCTTCGCTCAGATCACCGCCGTTATCGACAGTTTGTAGCATTCCGCGTGAGTGAAATCACGGACCTAACCAAAATAGCTGATTGGTATTGGGTACCCACTTCCGAGAACGTGGCAGATGAGGCCACAAAATGGCAGAAGACACCAGACTTCACTAGCACAAGTCGATGGCTGAACGGGCCATCATTTCTGAAACTCGGACCCGAGAATTGGCCAAAGGAACCGAGCAGTATAAGTGATACGCCCATAGAGGAGCTAAAAGCACAGTTTATAGGAGTGTGCCAGGAAACGGTAAACAAAGGCGAGTGCCAGCTCATAGACGTAGATCGCTTCTCCACATGGTGCCGACTGCTGCGAGTTACAGCAACTGTGATGTGGGCACTCCGGAAATGGAGAAGCAAGACTAAAAAGACGGCCGTTGCAATGGCAATGGCAACACAGGAAGATTTTAAGAATGCTGAGAACCTGCTCTGGGCCGTAGCACAAGACTACGCATATGGAAGCGAGGTAGCATCATTACAGAAAAATCGAAGATTGGAACGATCCAGCCCCTTGTATAAGCTGTGTCCATACATAGATGAAAATGGCGTGCTCAGACTGAAGGGGAGAGTTAAGCTTAGCTATGGCCAGGACCTGGTCGTACTACCGAAGAAGAGTAAAATAACCAATCTAATCGTAGAAGATGCTCACACAAAGTTCCACCATGCGAATCACGACACAGTAGTGAACGAACTGAGACAGAGGTTTTGGATTCCACAACTGAGGGCTGTGCTAGCTAGAATTCGCAAATCATGTCAAAGATGCCGCAATCAAAAAACGATGCCTATGCCTCCCCCTATGGCTATGCTTCCTAAGTTGAGACAGGCTGCATTTCACCGTGCGTTCAGCACAGGCGTGGACTATTTTGGACCGTTGATGGTAACGGTCGGCAGACGATCCGAAAAGAGATACGGCGTTCTATTTACCTGCCTAACGACTAGGGCCATACACCTGGAGGTAGCGTATAGTCTAACTACAGATTCTTGTATTCTTTCAGTTGGAAACTTTATCGCTCGACGGGGTCAGCCCCTGGAACTATGGAGAACTGAAGAAGGCGCTGCTAACCCTAGATGCAGACGCCATGACTAGAGAATTTACTGACCCAAATATGAAGTGGGCATTCATACCCCCAGCATCGCCACATATGGGAGGGGCATGGGAACGATTAGTGAGGTCCGTGAAGGAAGCTATATGCAGCATTCTTGGCAACATACGACCATCCGATGAACTATTGAAGAGCGTTCTAATGGAAGCAGAGATGATCGTCAACTCCCGTCCCCTCACATACATCCCAATCGCCACCGAGAATGAAGAGGCGCTCACACCCAACCATTTTTTGCTGGGCTCATCCAACGGAGGCAAGCCACTGGTACAGCCGGCTCCAGAAGGAATGCTGCTAAAGAAGAGCTGGCGCACTGCCCAGCAGTTAGCCGACGCATTTTGGAGAAGATGGCTGAGAGAATATTTACCTACAATGACCCGCCGCAGCAAATGGTTCACAGATACAAAGCCACTGGAAGTAGATGACATCGTGTATGTGTGCTATACAGACAAGCCAAGAGCCTGCTGGCCGAAAGGACGTATCCTAGAAGTGAGGCGTAGCGAGGACGGGCACGTAAGGAGCGCAACAGTGAAGACCACCGGCGGTATCTATGTCAGGCCGGCCACCAAACTAGCTGTTCTGTCGATTGAGGATAAAAAGGAGGTAGAACGCGACCGCGATATACCGAAGGGGAGTGTTACGACAGAGTTGGCAGCGCCGTCAGCGGCACCCAGCCTGCCATAGTGTCAAGCCCTCGTAATCGCTCGCAGCCCTGCCGTGATCGATAAAGACCCGATAATTAAATAAAAAAGCACGCCTTAAGTTAACCCTTTTGTAAGTAAAGTCTTTTCGAATTTGTGAGCCGACGGGAGCGGACTTAAAGTAAGATATTATAACATAAGTCTTTATATATCCAATAAAAAAAAAATATATCCGCATATACTGCCTACCACAAACACAATTGCGGAGCTGTGTTTCAATACGGGTGGTACTGCATACTTCGAAACCCCGCAACAACATCTAAATGTCTAACCCAAAGTATACCTAACAAGGCTGGATAATCAGCTGGCTTGCTAAAGGCTGATTAAACTGAATTTGGTTTATTTATTTATATACCTTTATAGTTTTTTATTTTTATTTTTTCGAACTATTGGCGCAAGTCTTTTGCGTGATATCTACCGAAGATTTTCCCTTGAAAGTCTTCCAGGATATATATAGAGCTTCCCACTCTTTCTCGAATACGAGCTTTAAGAAAAGAAGGACTTAATTTGCTCAAAATATTTTTGTCAAAATTGCTCTGAACGAAATTACGTCGAAAAACTTCTTGCCCTGCTTTATATTGGACTTGTCGTGACCGCAAGTTGTACTGTTTTGTCATACTTTCGTATGCTTTATTCAAATGCCCTTGGATGTCTTGTCTCAACAACTGAAGCTGGTCCTCCCTTTTCAACACCTCCACAGATTCGTTAAGCATACCCAATATTATATTGTGAACCATAAGTGGTCATATTAAAGCCAAAAATAGCCTGGTATGGAGATTTTTTTATGCTTTAATGCAACGAGTTACGAAGAGCACAACTAATCGCGTCAATGTGACCATCCCAATCTCGCTGATCTTTTCCTAAATATGCCCGAATGGCTGATATTAGGGACCTGTTTACGCGTTCAGTGGCATTGGCTTGAGGGGAATACAAGGCGGTAACCATATGTGTGATTCCCAACGAGTGCAGAAAGTTTTTAATTTCTTTAGCTATAAATTGCTTTCCATTGTCGCTGACCACTGTCTCAGGAATTCCGTAAATGCAACTGGTTACAAACTTCTTTAAGGGACACAACCAATGAAATTTTGAAAAATGATCCATGCCAATTAACAGACCTATATATCCTCGTCTGCTTCTGGGCTACGGTCCCAATATGTCGATATATAGTCTTTGAAATGGCCTATTGGAAGAAACCTGTTTACCCATGCGTGGTCATAAATTATGATTTGGTGCTTTAGTTGTTTTACACAATTCGCACGAACGCACATAGTCGCGCACTTGGCTTACCAACCCTGGCCAATAGAATTCTCTTTTGAGCAACTCAACTGTTGTGGCCATCCCTATATGTGCAGCTACCACCGAATTATGAGCTCTGTACGGATGTAAACGTATTCGTTATTTACCCTTAAATTCGGAGAATTTGCCCCTTCCGAATTGATCCGTTTTTGGAGCTCCAGATATTCGGAATCTTGGAAGCTATCCGATTCTAAATCGACCATAGGCTCGATCGAGGCTCTATCTTCGATTGCAGCAATTTCAGGCTCTGCTATGCGAGATAAAGCGTCTGGCACAACGTGATCACGTCCTTTACGATCGCTGATGTAGAACCGATAGCCTTGCAATTCCATTACCCAGTGCGCTAACCGGCCTTTCAAGTTAGGTTGTTTTCGGAGCCATAACAGACTGGAGTGATCTGTTATGACCTTAAAATCTTGAAGTTCAAGGTAACACCTAAATTTACTTATACCCAATAATGCCGCCAAGCACTCGCATTCCGTAACGCTATAGTTACATTGAGCCGAATTGAGTTTTTTGCTCATAAAAGCAATAGGCAATTCACAGTCTTTTTCATCTTTTTGTACAAGAACGGCTCCTATGCCATAGTTGTTTGGATCACAATGCAAATAAAATTTCTTATTGAAATCGGGATTATGCAGTACGGGAGCTGAAGTTAGTAATTGTTTTAATTTATCACAAGCGTCATCATTCCATGAAAACTTTTTTTATTCGACAATAAGTCCGAAATAGGAGTTGTCAATGCGGCAAAGATTGGAATGAATCTTCTATACCACCCTGCTAAACCTAGGAAGCATCTAGGTTTAGCAGGGTGTTTTCGCAGTGTTTTCGGTGCTGGACAAATCCGTATCGACTCCAGCTTCTCCGGATCTCTCAAAATTCCACCGTTTCCAATTACGTATCCCAGATACTTAGTTTGAGTTACACAAAATTGGCTCACAATAATGAGGTCATCTAAATAACCAAAACACAATATTTTAAATCATATGGGATCAAATCACCCATCAACCTACACATTGTCTGCGGTGCATTGCACAGACCGAATGGCATGACACGAAATTGGTATAAAGGCAGACCAGGTATGGTAAACGCAGTTATAGCCTTTGCAGCATCAGTAAGGCTGATTTGCCAATAAGCATCTTTAAGGTCAATTTTAGAGCTAATATTCGCCTTTGGTAATCGTGCGAAGCTTCCATCAATGTTAGGCAAAGGATAAGCATCCTTTTTCGTTACGTCGTTGATTTTTCTTGCATCCAAACATAGCTTGATTTTCCCTGGCTTTATCACCAGACGCATCGGTGAGCTCCAAGCACTAGACGATTTTTCAATCACTCTTAATCTAAGCATTCTGTCGATTTCCTCATAAAGCAACTTCTCCACCACCGGTGAGACTGGGATAATGCCTTTGCTTTATGGGCTTGGCTTGGCCAATATCGATATCATGCCTAATAAGTGAAGTTTTTCCTAAACCTTCTTTTTCAAAACTCGGAAATAACTTTATGACTTCCTCTAACTGTACTTGTTCTGTTAGAGACAGTGGGAACTTTTTCAAATCAGTGGCAGCAGATTGAATTTCAAGAGAAGAGATGAGACCAGGAGCTAAGTCGAAAGCCATCCAAAAATCTAATCCAAGAATCACACGATTATCTAATGAGGGAATCACAAAAAGTTGAATCTTTTCCGAGACGTTATTGTAGGTCATATCTACCCATATTAGCCCGATGACTTCTTGGCCTTTCCCATCTGCCGTTTTGACCTTACACGATAGTGGTTTAAATTTTGAAAATTTGACTTAATCTTCTTTGGCCAAATTCGAACCGACGCAGCTAATACTTGCACCCGTATCGAGTAGTCCAAGCTCAGAATAATTCAAAAATGTTACTGCGGCATAGTTTCGACCATCCGTATTGTTATTGATAATTGCGGATACCAACAATTTTCTGCTTCTTTTTACCTTTTTCCAAAAGTTTCATGCTCTTATTGTAGACCGAGTTATTGACCCCCCAAATTTAGTATTGTTGCTAAGTATCCTAACTGGGAAAGTGTTTGCTGGCTCAGTTAACGATTCTGAGTCATCAGCCTGATTTTTGTTAATACGATATTCATTTATTTTGGTACCGTTCGAGAGGGTGTTTCGAAGGGTCCTCTCTTCGAGTTTTCCTGATCGTGGTTCATACAGGTGCTACACTGTGGTTTATAGAGTTTTTTCTTTCCGGAACCATAGCAAAAAATATAACGAGCCTTAAGACACATTTGCCAGCGATGTTCTGGTTGATCGCAGTTCCAACACTTACTAGGATTATGATTAGGATGTTGAATAGCTTTTATTTCAATTTCGTTATTAACGAGTGGGAGCTCCCCAACATCATCCTCTATTGTGGCTACTTTTTTTGAACTGTAAGCCGAAACAGGCTTTTTTTTATTTTGTATCATGCTAATCTGTTCAGCCAAAAGATGCGACACATCTTTCGAAGTTGTCCCACCGATGTTATTTCTTCAAATAAGATTTCATGTCGAATTTCTAAACGCAAGTTTATAATAAGTAAAAGAATTAGTCGACCCTCCTCTAAAGGAACCACTAATTGAGATGAAATTTTCATGACGTCAAAAGAATCACCATATTTTCTAGTTCTTATTTCTTCCTCTATTTCATCATCCGAACGGAAATCTCCGTATTGACGTTTCAACGCAGTACACTCCACTCAATAACGCAAACTTCTTTACGATACTGCCAGTACCATTATCGCGCCTTGCCAACCAGTAGAATATGCAGATTTCGACAGACTGGGGCAAAATCGCTCGACAAACTATCTTGAGTGAGAGATCTCACTCGGTACATAAATTCATCTATCCGCATTCCTTTTGACGAACCGTCAAATTTCAAGTTCCAGTTTTGGATTATACTAATTATTTTATCTGGACTCAACTTGCAGCCATATCGACCAACTTGTCTATCATCGAATACTGATCGTATAGAACCTTGATGAGGACTTGGTGGTTGATCGTGACCCATATTTACTTGCTCTGTTTCCGTTGACCCTCGGAGAGACAACGTTTCTAATTTCTGGTCGATCATACATTCTAGCCGGGTTAGAATCAGATCGTAATCGAACTCTTCTGCTTTCACAGCTTGACTTACTGCTGTATTTTCCGCCCCTCTATTATTAGATACTGAAGACTGAGGTTGCTTCGGCTTAGGGTTAGTGTTTACAACTCTTTTGTGTTGCGGTAATGGGGCTCCTACGTTGCCTTTTGTCATAGCTTGGAATATGGTGCGAGCCTTACTGGTTTGGCTACGAGTGTTATACGTTTTTGGCACAGTGCACAGTTTGTGGCAACGGTAATGAGATTTTTAAGATCTCGAAGTCCTAGCAATTTTGTGCATACCGGACACTCATAATGATTGATGATGTATTCGCTAATACACTGTACATGAAAAATATAATTACAACTTGAAATCACACGTTCCTCGTCTTATAAAAGTGGCCTGTCACAGATGACACACCCATAGTCATTCGGCACCACAATGCCCTCGGGTTGTTGTGTTGCTTCGGGGTTACACATATCTAAATTCTGCTGACTTATTTTCAGGCAGGTCTACCAAAATTCTCTACGTAAATAAATTCTAGTTTTAAATTAAATCGAACTAGTACAGAAAGCTCCAAGATTAAACAAAACTTTTCCCCAGCGTGTTCGATTTGGGGGTACAATAAAATGGTTTAAAGTCAAACTTGACAATATGAAAACAAATAGAATAGAAATTGTTGAAAAATGTATGTGGAATGCATTCTTGATAGGCTCGTTTGCCATTTACTAATGCGAATCTTTTTTAACATTTACGGGTACAAAACATAAGCAAATAGGTTTCAGTGCATAGGCATTAAGGGTCAGTATAAGTTATTGACTCTTAATAATTTGCTTCACCGAAGTATGACTAAAACTCTAAGGCTGTGAATCCAGGTTAAGAATATAGGGAGATAAAATGAAATTCTAATAAAATAACATTAAAGAGCATACTTCACCAATGCGAAATGTTAACTTTCAATTCTCTCAAAAGATGCTTCATTGCCATACGCTTAGTATCTCCTCAAATTCCTTTTATTGATCAAGAAAAGAAAGAAGGAAAAGAAAGGAAAATATAAAATAGAACAATCCGAAACAGAAGAATTTTTTCTGCCTGCCCCACGTTGGGCGCCATAAATATATGTAATATTATCAGGTTACATCTACAGGAATCCACTCTCTACTAGGGTCCAATAATGATGGGCCGCTTGGGACGCGACTAGCGAAGCAGCCTGTGGGGGGTTCTGCAGCACATTATTAGATACCCACCTGTCTATATTTAATAAAAGATAGAATGAAAGAGAAAAAGAAAAAAGAAAGATTTGCCAAGCTTTTTGAGTGTAGGTGTTAACACTCCCGCTGCTAAGCCCACCCTGCCTTTGAAGTTGATCGCGCTGATATTATGACAACCTCTCAAGTTTGTATTGAATTGTACCCCTCCCTACTCCACGCTAGGGAAAATAAGAAAACTTATCACATTTTTTCCTTTAATCTTATTTGTTTTCAAAAAGGCATTTTTCCAAAAAAAATTCTAACCCTAATGATTGATTTTACATATTATCACCATTTACATAAAGTTTTAATTTTAATTTGGTTTATATAATTCTCCATGTACAATAAAGGAATAGACTGTCTATAAATATAACTCGAATTACAAATGTGCCTCCAATAGTGCCGTAATAAGAATGTATTATTTGTTACTCCACTAAAATCTCGTTTAGTTGCTTTATTTTTGTTTGTGTAGTAATTAGAATAAAGGAAAGTCAAAAAGAACCAAAAATAGTAACCACCTGTTCCGTCAGCTTTGAGGCAAAGCTCCAGGTTTGACAACAACAAAAAAATCACTGTTCTGTGCACTTGCTTTACTAACGAAACTAAGCGACAAAGCAGAGGCCAAGTTACACTCAACTAAGAGAGTCAGCGATCCGCCGCTCCACGTTATCGCTTATTAATTGTAATATGAAAGGTGGTTTGAACTTACCCAGATCTCGATGCGGCCTCCTCGGTGATGCCGGTACTGGGAAGAGGAGGGGTTTTTGGGGTTTGGTACATTTGAGTGATGTTTTTTTTTTTTTTTTTTTTTTTTTTTTTGAAACTTGAACTTTTAATATGTACTAAAAGTTACATACAAAATTTAAAGGGAAACATTTGTATTTGTAGCTCATTTGTTTTTTTTTCCAGGTGTTTGTTTAAGTTTGTTTAAGTACAGTGTTGACGTAGGAAGTTCTTAGTGGTGGTCACTTTGATTTGATTGCACTTTGTTCCTCTTACAAAAAAAATTTCCTATTTCTGGTCTGTTTTTTTTTTTTCTTTTATAGGTATTCATTGGAAGTGTTAGGACGAATTCTCTTGCTGGGCTCTTCCCTTAGTCTGCAGTGCTATATGATAGTTTCCTTTTCTCCAATTCAGGTTTCGCCGTCAGTGGCCCTACGAACACGCTCTTAATTATTTGTTCTTTTGAATTATACCATAGCCCCTATAATTACCCGTTTGGCTCTGTCTCTTGTTGGGTAGCTTGAATTTGCTTGAATTTGTAATTAATACATATAATTTGTGTTTTTCTTTTTTTTTTTTTTTTTAATTGAAATATAACATCTAAATGTCTAACCCAAAGTATACCTAACAGCTTCGGGGTTAGTTGATAATGTTCTACCAAAGAACACTTCAAGTGGTCTTCTCTTTGTTACAGAATGAATAGTGTGGTTATATTCGTACACTGCTCTTTCTAGTAATTCCGAAAAGTTTCTGTGGGTTCCATCTTTCTTGATACATCTCATTATTTCGGAGAGTGTCGAATGGAATCTTTCGACCTGGCCGTTTACAGTGCTTTTGTGAGGTGGTGCTTGAAGAATATATTTATTGAGTTGGTCTTTGAGCATAAAAGTTATAGAATGTGGATTTATAGATTTTTCGTTGTCCATGACAACATATTTGGGGACGCCATAGTATAAAATAATCTCTCTTAGAGGGTTTCTTATGTCTTCTATTGCTTTGGACTTTATTACTTTGGCTTGCGCCAATTTAGAGAACTTGTCTGTGGCAGTTAGAACTAATTTTTTTTCGATGTGGAGAATTAGCCCGGGGTATTCTGGAATAGGAGTTTGCTCTAAAACAGGGTTAGTCGGATGTCTATCGAATTTTGTATTGTTTTACTAAATTTTCTATTTTTTTCTTCATTTGGGGAAAGTAAAATTTTTCGGACAATTGAATTTTATTTTCAATAGCATTTCTATGGGCTGTATTGTGGACTTTATGTATCTCCTCTTCTTGCTCTGATTCGTTAGTGACGTCGGTAACTTTACTTTGAGAAAAGCGAATTTTAACTTTACTAAAGTTATCTGAGTATATTAATTGTATTTTTCCCATGATATGAGAAGTTTGTATACCGTTAATAACGGATGGGTTAAGGTATTTCCGAAGTGTTAGTATTAGTTCGCCAGGTTCGTAAGTTTTTAAATATACGTCATGTCTATGAAACATAGGGAAAGGTATGCTAAATTTGCAGTCGTCGCTGTTTGTCTTATGGACGAAAATTTGATTTTTAAAAGCGTTAATGGGTACTTCCATACTAGGGATGAGGTTATGGCTTGAACTCTCGTACGAAGTTTTAATAGAATTGGACATCTACATCATATAGCTCCCATAAGGCTAATTCGTCAAAAAATCCGATTTCTGTGCTTTTTTGTCAGAAAACGGGTTATTAATGAACAAATCGCAGCCAAATTAAGCACAAGACAGTTTTTAGTATAAGTTTTTAATAACTCAAAATTTTATTGAAATCGGATGACTATATCATATAGCTTCCATAGGGCTAATCGGTCAAAAACTCAGCTTTTTTGTATTTCTTGTAAGAAATCGGATTTTTTATGCACGAACGCAACCAAAAATACCAGATGATAGTTTTTTATAGAAAAAATTGTAGAAAATACTGATTTACGCTCCCTACAGGTACAGGGTATCTCAAACTCGGCTGCGTCCGAGTTTAACGTTCCGAATTTTTTTCTTCAGCTTTGGAGAGGGTTCGTGAGATGAATGCGATAGGTTGACTGTTCAGCATTTTTAAGACCTGAACTCATATTTGGCATTATTTATAGAAAATGCGGTTTTCTCAATATCTTCGGATTTTAGTTTTATTTGATGAAATCCGCTTTTTTTTAATTACCTATAATCTATTACCATTCGGTATTTCTTTTCATTTGAAGCGTCGAGCTCCTTGGGAACAATCCACACAGGTGAATTGTACGGAGAACAAGATGGTCGTATTATACCAATTGCTAAAAGTTCTAAAATCTGTTTATTAACCTCGTCTTTAAGGGACATGGGATATTGAGAGAACTTAGGTGTTTCATTGTTCGTGCGTGTTTCTGCTACCACGTTAGTGGTGTACGTCAATTTTTCGTCTGGTTTTGAGAATAAGTTGGGATAATTTTCCAGTATATTTTCTAAATAATTATTTTGTTGATCGAACAAATTGTCTGTACGGGGGCTGATATTATTAAGTGAGTAACATTTTTTTTTTCTTTAATTATTACTTTTACGTTGTCTATGATGATCACATAGTTCGAATGTGTATGAATTACTGCTTTAAGTTATTTTAATGTGTCGTTGCCGAGAATAGCATCGAAAGATTTTAATGTCGGCAAAAGAAAAAATTTAATACGCACATCTCGAATATTAAATAGGTGCGCCATTTTATAGTGTGTAATTTTAACGTTACCTCCGACTGTAACGGCTTGAAACGGTTTCTCGGTTGGAGCGGGGTTGCTAACTAAATTATGTTTAATATTGTTTCTATTAGATCCCGTATATCTCAAAACTTTTGGTCCTGCGATCACCTCAAAATAAGGTAAGGAGGAGCTATATTCTTTAAAAAATGAAGGTCGGCGTATTGTTCTCATCCTACATAGGTCCCATTACAGTACTCGTATTGTTCTTGGTATTCGTCTAACGTTTGTCTGTATTCGTTTGAGTCTGTTTGGCTGTACGCTAACTGTTCATATTCTTTTTGTTCATTATCTGTGTTCTGGTCATTGCTACTAGGAGTAGTAGTGTCATTATTCTGTTCGTTACTTTCTATATTGAAAGTACGTTGTCGTTTGGGGTTTCCTGGTCGTTTACCCATTTCAATGTTCGGTGGTCTGTTCATATAGTTCACTTGTCTTGTGCGGATGTTGGGGTCCACGTCCATAGGCTCAGGACGGGGCATAAAGTTTTAATTTTAATTTGGTTTATATAATTTTCCATGTACAATAAAGCAATAGACTGTCGATAAATATAACTCGAATTACTAATGTGCCTCCAATAGTGCCGTAATAAGAATGTATTATTTGTTACTCCACTAAAATCTCGTTTAGTTGCTTTATTTTTGTTTGTGTAGTAATTAGAATAAAGAAAAGACAAAAAGAACCAAAAATAGTAACCAGCTGTTCACTCAGCTTTGAGGCAAAGCTATAAATAGCTCCAGGTTTAACAACAAAAAAAATCACTGTTATGTGTACTTGCTTTAATAACGAAACTAAGCGAAACTAAGAGCGTCAGCGATCCGCCGCTCCACGTTATCGCTTATTAATTGTAATATGAAAGGTGGTTTGAACTTACCCAGATCCCGATGCGGCCTCCTCGGTGATGCTGGTACTGGGAAGAGGAGGGGTTTTTGGGGCTTGGTACACTTGAGTGATGTTTTTTTTTTTTTTTTGATTTTTGAAACTTGAACTTTTAATATCTACTAAAAGTTACATACAAAATTTAAGTGGAAACAAATACTTGTATTTGTAGCTCTTTTGTCTTTTGTCTGTTTTTCCAGGTGTTTGTTTAAGTTTTTGTAAATTTGATTATACTGCTGGGAGTATGAATTATCTGCCTTTAGTACAGTGTTGACGTAGGAAGTTCTTAGTGGTGGTCACTTTGATTTGATTGCAATTTGTTCCTCTTACAAAAAAAATTTCCTATTTCTGGTCTGTTTTTTTTTTCTTTTATAGATATTCATTGGAAGTGTTAGGATGAATTCTCTTGCTGGGCTCTTGCCTTAGTCTGCAGTGCTATATGATAGTTTCCTTTTCTCCAATTCAGGTTTCGCCGTCAGTGGCCCTACGAACACGCTTTTGATTATTTGTTCTTTTGAATTAGCCCCTATAATTACCCGTTTGGCTCTGTCTCTTGTTGGGTATCTTGAATTTGCTCGCCCCCGTAATTTCCGAATTGGATGCCTTCACAATTCACAGATTTTAATTTCTTACTTTCTTTTTGTGTTCTTAATATTTTTTGTGACACATGTGGTTGGGTGCAAGCTGCGCAGCTTATGATCGAATGATTAGTATAATCGAATGGAGAGTTTGATTAGTTTAGTGATTGGTATTCCAAGTATTTTATTCGATATCTTCCGACAATTTTGCTTTTCTTAACTTGTATTTAAAATTTATTATATAAGTTAACACCACAAATTATTTCGTTCCCAAGCAGTGCCCTACACGTGCACTCGTAAGCGTGGAGTAACCTGCTGAATTAGCGTCTGGCCAACATCCGCCATAAGCCACGCGCTGCACCTGCACTTTCCGCCGAAAACACTTCTTGGAAGAATTGAGCAACTTACAGCGATCAGCGTTCTCACCGACCCAGGAAGTTACAACACCAAAAGCCGACGGCACAGCCAATGCCTCTGCCAGCAAGTCTGGTATAAATAGGGATTTATTAGGTAGAATAAGTTCAGTCAGTTTTTAATCAGTTCTGATCAGTCTTCAATCTATAGTCTTAAGGCAACACTGCTTTTGTCAACAATAAAATTATTTTTTTATAAACGAAATAAAAGTCTCGTTTAATTGGCGCCCAACGTGGGGCTCCTTCGCGTATCCTTCGGCAAAAATATCCTTCGATTAAAATCCGCGTGTGTCACTAGCCAGCGCCTCAAGCAGCCGCACAGAGCTAGTTGTGTTAAAAAACCATAGCAAGTGTTAGTGAACATAAGAGAAAAAATAAATCTCTTAGTGCTAAAAACAAAAAATCTAACCACCATAGTGTTAGTGCTATAATAAACAAAGATATTATTTCTCTTAGCCAGCGCCTCAAGTAGCCGCACAGAGCTAGAGAAAAATAAAAATCTAACCATAGAAGTTAGTAAAAAAAAAAAAAACAAAAACCAAGAAAAACCTCCCATCAAGCGACTGACGTAGCCGCACAAGGAGAAGACACAAAAACGACACAGAATCCGAACTAGCGCCTCAAGAAGCCGCACCGGAGTGCCAGACGACACGCAGGAAAGAGGGAAACAAAGCGAAGAAGGAATACCAGGGAGCCCAGTGACAGAACCCGAAGGAAGTATCAACGTCTGTCAAGATCCGATCGCAGACACCGTCGCGGAAGTGTTGCAGCCAGGTACCAGAGTAGCGGACAGCAAAAAGGAGAAATACCACTCAACCGGCAACGGCATGTTGATCTTCATAATGTAAGTCAAGATCCAGCAATTTCAATAATAAGTTTTAATAATAAATAGAAAATTAGGAAATTATTAAGAAAAGAAAAGAAAATTTAATTTGAAAAAAATTTAATTAAAATAAAACGTTCACAAAGAAAAATAACTTTATTAAGAAAAAAAAAAAAAAATCAACTCAAGAAAAAAATTTTTTAAAGATTCACATTCATACAGAAAATTTTGAAGAAAAAATTTATTAATTTTAAACAAAAGAAGGAAATTTAAAAAAAATATATTATAAGAAAAAAAAGAATTAAAAGATAAGAAATTAATATCGAAAAGAAAAAAAAGCAATTTAAAACATTTTTATAATATTAAGTTCTAAAAAGGAAATCTTTCACATATTAAACTATTGCATACATACATACCCATATATTTTTTTTCTATCATTAACCTGAGAAATCATTTAAAATGGCAAATCCAAATAACCTTATTAGGCCCCCTGTGCTTAATCAATCCTCCACACAATTGTCCGTAACAGATTTAACATCTCTCATAACCGAACAGGTAGAAGCAGCAATATCTAGGGCATTACCAAACATAAGAACCACTCAATATGAAGATCAGCCAGTTAACGTAAGCCCAGCTAATATAAATGAGTTAGACAAAATTCCAGACGTAGTAAGAGCATTACGCGAGTTTTCGGGACAACCAGGCGAGTTTAGTTCTTGGAGAAAAAGTGTAGAGAGAATTCTGAATATTTATAAACCAATTCAGGGTACACCAAAGTACTATGGCATCTTGAGCGTTGTCCGCAACAAGGTCGTCGGAAACGCTGATGCAATTTTAGAATCATATAACACACCGCTAAACTGGACAGCAATCTCAAAGTGTCTAACAGAGCACTATGCTGATAAACGCGACACGCGTACATTAGAATATCAAATGACCGCGCTCGTACAAGGTAGTCAGACTGTTTCAGAATTTTATCAGAAGGTTTACTCACACCTCTCATTGATTTTAAACAAAATATCAAGCATAGAAATGGGTCGAGAAGCACTTGAATTAATGACAGAGACATATAGGGACAAAGCCCTTGACACATTCATAAGAGGTCTCAACGGTGATCTTCCCAGACTATTGGGCACAGTACAACCGAAAGACCTACCTCAAGCTCTTCAGCTTTGTGAGAAACTTGAGAATCAAAAATTCCGCACTAATTATGCAATTAATGCACAAAACACTTCAAGACGAATTGGAGTACCGGCTCCACCCCTTCCACCACGTAAAATCATGCAGCCACCACATATGCCAAACTTTAGGCAACCATTCTATCCACATTTGGCACACGTGCCACGACCAACACCTATATCATATTACCAACAACACAACGGAAATAATTTTGCTCGTCCGAATGGACACTTGCCACCACATCATTTTATGGCACCAAAACCTTTGCCTAGACCCGAGCCAATGGAAATTGACTCCACCATGCAAACTCGTAGGGTAAACTATATGAACAGACCTATGGGAAATAATAATTTCCAAGGTAAAAGACCACCACCAATACAAAACAGACAGGTTGACGACAAAAGACAGAGAATGTTCCACATGCAAGCCATTGGAGAAAATGCATTTATGGAACAACAACATGACGATACCACACAATATTTAACAGACCACAGCGAACAGGACGCATACAATACAGAAATACCACAGGAATACCTAGACAACTATGGCGAGGGAAAGTCCCAGCTCATGGAAGAACCAATTACATTCACGGATATTAATTTTTTAGAATGAGTCATTCTTCATTACCCTACATAGAAAGTAGAACAAGTAATGGAGAAATGATAAAAATACTAATAGATACAGGATCAAACAAGAACTACATTCAACCAAGATTGGTTAGGAAAGAAATTCCTAACGAATGTCCATTTACAGTTAATTCAGTAGGTGGGAAAATCCAGATAACCCATCATACCTTTGCAAACCCCTTCGGTCTCCAAGATACCGACATAAAATTCTTTATCTTACCATCGTTAAAATCATTTGATGCCTTAATTGGCAACGACACTCTAAAAACCCTTCAAGCTAAAATTAATATGGAAAAAAATTACATAAGCATTAGGAATCAGATAAAAATTCAAATAAAACAAAAATTTTCACAAGAAGTGAACTCAATAGATATTAGATTGGACCATGCATCAGAAGCCCAAAAGGCTAAGATGAACACAATTATTTCGAAGTTCAAAGATCTATTCGGTGAGCCTAATAAAAAGCTAAAGTTTTCCACAACAGTTGTAGGAGAAATCCGAACAACACATCAAGACCCGGTATACTCTAGGTACTATCCGTACCCAGAAGCCCTCAAACCAGTTGTTGAAAAACAACTTTCGGAACTCTTAGCTGATGGCATTATAAGACCATCCAGATCACCTTACAATTCACCAATTTGGGTAGTCCCAAAAAAGATGGACGCTTCCAATGAAAGGAAGTACAGAATCGTCATAGATTATAGAAAATTGAACTCCATAACAATAGCCTATAGATATCCCATTCCAGATATCAATGTAGTATTGGCTCAATTAGGAAAAAATAAATTCTTCTCAGTTCTGGACTTAAAAAGCGGCTTTCATCAGATTCCGTTAAAGGAATCCGACATTGAAAAGACTGCGTTTTCGGTAAACAGTGGTAAATTTGAATTTACACGTTTGCCCTTTGGACTGAAAAATGCTCCAGCAATTTTCCAGACGGCTCTAGATGATATATTAAGAGAGCATCTCGGAAAAAAATGCTTCGTCTATATAGACGATATAATAATATTCAGTCAATCCGAAGAACAGCATTTCAGAGACATTGAAGACATCTTCCTAACATTAAAACAAGCCAATATGACAGTTCAACTCGATAAATGCGAGTTCCTTAAAAAAGAAGTGGAATTTTTGGGTTTTATAGTTTCGGCAGACGGTTTGAAAACAAACCCAAATAAAGTAAAATCAATAGTAGAATTTCCAGCGCCTAAAACGCTCAAAGATTTGCGCTCATTCTTAGGCCTATCAGGGTATTATCGTCGGTTTATAACAGACTACGCTAAGTTAGCGAAACCCCTGACAGCCCTTCTTAGAGGGGAAGGAGGACGATTGTCTAGACACAAATCGCACAAAACTTTGATTTCGCTCGATAAAACAACAATAGATGCATTCAACAAAATTAAAGCAACACTAGCCTCAGAAGACGTCGTATTAGCATACCCGGATCCAAACAAAGAATACGAACTTACAACAGACGCATCAGATCATGCGATAGGAGCAGTCCTATCACAAAACAACAGGCCAATTACATTCATATCTCGCACCCTTAGTAAAACAGAAGAACATTACGCTACAAATGAAAAGGAGATGCTTGCCATCATATGGTCTCTAAATAACCTTAGAAACTACCTCTATGGGTCAGCCAAAGTAAATATTTACACCGACCATCAACCTCTAACGTATGCTCTTAGCCACAAAAATCACAACAGTAAAATGAAAAGATGGAAGTCCATATTGGAAGAATATAATTACGAACTGAAATATAAGCCAGGAACAACAAATGTCGTTGCTGATGCACTCAGTAGACCTCCACGAGGCGAAATAAATTCATTATCTGGTACAGTCCATAGTGGCGAAAGTTCGTCTGACAATTTAATTCAGATTGCGAACGAACCGATAAACGTATTTAAAAGTCAACTATTCTTGAAAATAGATGAGACCCCGTCATACAAGTTTGATATAGTTTTTCCTACTTACCATAGACACACAGTTACCGAACAGAGTTTTGACAAAGAAAAACTCATACAGATCTTGAAGGCAAGACTGAATCCCTTAGTAATAAACGGTCTTCATTGCGAAGAGAGAACACTAGGCCAAATTCAGGAAATATATCCAATACACTTCAGTTCTTATAGGATTCGATTCTCCAGTAAAATAGTTACAGACCTTACCGACTGTACAGCTCAAGAAGAAGCCATCATTAATGAGCACAAACGCGCGCATAGGAATAGTGTAGAAAACAAAGAACAAATTTTACAAAAATACTATTTTCCTCAGATGCGGGCAAAGATAGAAAAAGTTATCAAAGAATGTAGAATATGCAAAGAACAAAAGTATGAGAGACATCCAAATAAGCCCATGTTGCAAAGTACTCCTATACCACAATACCCAGGACAAATAATACATATCGACTTATACCTTACAAACAAACAAACCATACTAACTGCAATCGACAAATATTCAAAATTTGCCCAGGTAAAAATCGTAAACTCAAGAGCATCTCAAGACGTGAAAAAACCGCTCAAAGAGATTTTGCTAAATTTTGGCGTTCCCGAAAATGTTGTGATTGATAACGAAAAATCTCTAAGCTCAGGTCCGATTCTACACATGCTTGAAGATCAGTTCAAAATTAAAGTCTACAAGACACCCCCATACAATAGCTCAGCCAACGGTCAGGTCGAACGATTTCATTCGACATTAACAGAAATAATGAGATGCATAAAACCAGAAAGAATTCATACCTCATTTACCGACCTTCTCGAAAGATCAATTTTCAATTATAATTATTCAATACATTCCACAACAAAAAGAAAACCAGTAGATTTATTCTTTGGTAGAAAGGTAGCAAATGTCCCAGAATTATTGAAATTAGAAAGATCAAATACAGCTAATCAAATAGAGAAAAAACAACAACAAGATTTAGATTACCACAACAAAAGCAAGCAGTTAATAAAACAATATACCCCAGGAGATAAAATATTTGTAAAAATTAATAAAAGATTAGGAACCAAATTGTCTCCCCAATTTAAAGAAGAAATAGTAAAGGAAGACAAGAACACTACAGTAGTAACAGAATCTGGTAGAACTATCTATAAAGGTCTCATACGCAATTAACTTTTCCAGAAGCATATTCGTTGCTTGTGCAGCAGACGTCCAGGTAATGGACTATTCAAACTCCGAGACTATTACCATGACTACTGGACTAGCCAAAGTCCAAAACGACACCTACAGAATTGTACACGTAATAAACCTTGACGAATATCAAAAGACACTGGACTTCATTAATTCAACATTCAGAAAAAGCATTAGTCCATCCGATGCAATACACCCATACATTGAAGAAGAGATTCATGGGACTCAGCACATGCTGGACAACCTAAAAATCAAAAATAAAAGAAAAAGACATATAGATGCCTTAGGAGCCACTTGGAAGTGGATAGCGGGTTCCCCAGATTTTAGCGACTTTGAAATAATAAAGGAAAAGATTAATAATGCACTCCAAAATAATAATAATCAAGTCATAATAAACAGGTTAATGATTGAAAAGATAAATAATATAACTAAAAAACTAGAATACATGTCAAACGGAATAGGGTATGAAAAAAATACACAAAGAGACATAAACATAATTATATCTTATCAGATAAAAATATTAAAAGAAGAAGTAACAAATTTAGAACATGCCATCCAATGGGCAAAAGCGGATATAAATAATCCAAGTATATTAAGCAATAAAGAAATTAAGAAAATAATTGAAATAATCGAAAAAGATAAAATTCCATTTATAAACCTTGAAGACGCTATGCAAATTGCCGACGTCAATATTGCCAGTTCAGGCTCAACCTTAATTTACATTATAAAAAATCCAATGACAGAAATTGAAATATGCGAAAAATTATTAATAAGACCGATAAAGAAAGGAAATATTGTTAACAAAATCGAAAACGAAAATATAATTAGATGTAAGAATAAGATTTTCATTGAAAAAAATATTTGCAAAACATACAACCAAGTAAATTTGTGTAGACATAAAGATATAATAGACATAAGTAACACTAGTTGCATACCAAACTTAGTAAAAGGCAAATTGGCTACGTGCACGAAGATAAATAATCAACACATCCCCAATATCGAGATAATTCAACCCGGCGTGATGATATTAAATCAGTTCAAAGGAATGGCAAAATTCGACAACGAACCCATAGAGCTAAATGGGACTTATGTCATCAAGTACTCCAATAGCACAGTAGAGATCAACGGTGAAAAATATGCGGCCGATATTCATGTGGACTACAAACCACTGCCAGCGATTCTCCAGCCAGAAGAAACCCTGAAAAAATACGAAGAAATACTAACACTGGAGATGATGAAAGAGCTACACGTCAACAACACCCATGCTATCAGCCTATTAAAGACGTCATCCCACATCAATGACGGAATCATCATATTTGCAATATTACTGATTCTGGGTGCACTTCTAATAAGGCACCTTACAAAGCGAAAGACGACAGAATTCAGCCCAGCCCCTATCGACCGAGGACGTTCGAATCTAAAGGAGGAAGAGTTAACACCACAAATTATTTCGTTCCCAAGCAGTGCCCTACACGTGCACTCGTAAGCGTGGAGTAACCTGCTGAATTAGCGTCTGGCCAACATCCGCCATAAGCCACGCGCTGCACCTGCACTTTCCGCCGAAAACACTTCTTGGAAGAATTGAGCAACTTACAGCGATCAGCGTTCTCACCGACCCAGGAAGTTACAACACCAAAAGCCGACGGCACAGCCAATGCCTCTGCCAGCAAGTCTGGTATAAATAGGGATTTATTAGGTAGAATAAGTTCAGTCAGTTTTTAATCAGTTCTGATCAGTCTTCAATCTATAGTCTTAAGGCAACACTGCTTTTGTCAACAATAAAATTATTTTTTTATAAACGAAATAAAAGTCTCGTTTAATTTATATATATATTTGTAATTAATATATGTCGCAGATCATTTGAAGCAATTGCGTCTTTCTGCTTGGCACGCGCCATGCAGGCGCCTTTTCTATTCTTTTAATGCGCGGCAGACAACCGTTAGAGTTTCTGCCGAACGTAGTCTGGTCGCGGGTATGAGCGGGGGAAGTAGAAGTTTGCACGAAAACGAGAAGCATACAGAAATATGCAGTGTGCATTAGTATTGGTGTATGCGGACTGGAATAAGTCTCCAAAATGTGTTGGTATTGCATGTAGAGTTAAGAACTACGCAAAATTCTGATTTTGAAAAAGAAAATTGGGTCAGTCAGTCTTCGATCATTACGCCTAACAGACATGCCTCGCTCACGCGCCAGAAAACGTTGCGCAGACAACAAGTGTAGTGAAGGAGAAGAAGGGCTTCCTGATAACTCTTCGACATCAGAAGTGGGATCGCCTATACCTACTTTAAACAATGAAAATAGTTTGCTGACAATTTTGGAGTCGCAAAATCGAAATTTTTTTAAACTTCTGAAACAAGTGCAACACTCACAAAGAGAGCCAAAAGAATCGTTTGCTGTGGTATTGCCAAGGTTTAATCCTGAACGTGCGGGATCAGACGCGGAATCCTGGTGTTCAACGGTAGACTACATCTTGTCTGAAAACCAACTGGAAGTCAGCGCTCATGTGGTGACCCTCAGCAAATCACTGGAAGGAAGCGCGTCTCATTGGCTGTCACAAACTTGCTTTCCTGGTATATCATGGACACAGTTCCGAGAATTGTTTCTGCAACATTTTGCGGGAACAGAAACATTAGCGGCAGCAGTTATGAATCTGCCAAATGGACGCCCCGCGGAAGGCGAGTGCCTTTCGTTATATGGAAGCCGAATGGTTACTTCGCGTATGGCCAAATGGAAGACGCTGAGTGTGGACCAAATCGCAGTGTCTTGGTAGCAATACTATTTGTAGCACCTTGCAGGTATTGGCCAATGTTTTGATTCGTGAACGTTCATATGAAATATTGCTTCATGTAGTGTTAGACAATTATATTAAGTATGACGCTCTGATTGGTCGAGATATTTTGAGCCAGGGAGTCGGTGTGACAATAACATCAAAATCTCTTACTATGTTTAATGAAAAATCTATATTGGCTGTTGAAGTTTCTGAAAAGAATCCTGATTTGGCTAGCGTTGACACCGATCTGCATGGACCAGAGACCAATTGTTGTCAATAATACAAGAATATTCAGGGTTATCCATAAATGGAATTCCCCAAAGCCGTGTGACTACGGGACAGTTAGAAATTCACTTGATCGATCAAAATAAGACATTTCAAAGGCGCCCATATAGGTTGAGTGTAGAGGAAAAGGAATAAGTTCGGCATTTAATTCAACAGCTGTTGGAATCAAACATTATTAGACCCAGTTCCCCCCCCCCCCCCCCTTTGCGAGCCCAATGTTACTTGTCCGAAAAAAAAAAAATGGTACTGACCGCCTCTGCGTGGATTATAGAGAGCTAAACGCAAATACCGTTTCTGACAAGTACCCAAGTACCCGCTAATTTCTGATCAAATAGCTAGGCTGAGTGGTGCTAGGTTTTTCAGCTGTATAGACATGGCAAGCGGATTTCACCAGATCCCTATTCACCCGAATTCAGTCGAGCCAACGGCGGTTGTCACCCCAGAAGGCCAGTAAGAATATTTGACTATTCCATTCGGCCTTAAAAACGCACCTTCCGTATTCCAAAGAGCTATTAATCGTGCCTTAGGTGATCTTACCCACTCATATGCCATTGTTTATATGGATGACGTAATGATAATTGCACGTACAAAAGAAGAAGCTTTTGAAAGATTGCGAATAGTACGCATGCTGGATTTTCTTTTAATATTACAAAATGTTCCTTTCTTAAGTCTTGTGTTGAATATTTGGGCTTCGAGGTAAAGGCAGGTGAGATCCGACCGAATCCCAGGAAAATTCGAGCCCTTTTGAGTTTGCCACCCCCGCAGTCCGTCACTCAGTTGAGACAATTTATTGGGCTAGTCTCATATTTTCAACAATTTGTACCCAAGTTTTCACAACTGAGCAAGTCATTTTTGTGGGAATTGGAGCATGAGCAAATACGGCAAAAAGTAATATCTATTTTAACTAATGAACCCGTCCTTACTATATTCCACCCACAATTTTCTATCGAGCTCCACACAGACGCGAGTTCTGTTGGCTATGGCGCTATTTTGCTGCACCGAATTGAACAGAAGCCTCGAGTTATCGAATATTTTAGCAAGATGACATCTTCAGCAGATTCACGTTACCATTCATATGAACTGGAGACACTTGCTGTCTACAATTCTATAAAACACTTTCGCCATTACTTGCATGGACGTCATTTTGTTGTGTTTACTGCAATTCGCTTAAAGTCTCTCGTACAAAGATAGAACTGACTCCTAGAGTTCATAGGTGGTGGTCGTACTTGCAATCTTTCGAATTTGATATTCAATATAGACCAGGTGAGCTTATGTTGACTTTCTGTCTCGGAATCCGGTTCCAAAAATTGTCAAGAATTCCATAGGCGTAGTCGAAAATCATATCAATCTGACAGAAATATCCGACAACTGGTTATTGGCTGAACAGCAAAGAGACGAAGAAACTTCTTCTATTATCTCTAAATTGCGTAATGATGAATTGCCCGAGGATTTGGCCAAAACTTACGAAATACGGTCTGGAACTCTATACCGAAAAATTCAAAGAAATGGAAAGACTCGAAGTCTGCCCATAATCCCAAAGCAGTTTCGGTGGTCCGCTGTCAACAACGTACATGAGTCAATTATGCTTCTCGGGTGGGAGAAAACTCTTGAGAAAATGTACGAGTTCTATTGGTTCGATAAAATGTCTAAATATGTTAGCCAATTTGTGGACAATTGTATCACTTGTAGATTGTCAAAACCTCCGTCTGGCAAAATACAATCCGAACTCCATCCCATTCCTAAAATCGACACCCGTGGCATACGGTTCATGTGGATATTACAGGTAAACTTAGCGGAAAAAGCGACCAGAAGGAGTATATAATTGTGTTGATAGACGCGTTTACCAAATTGTTCTACCTCTCTCATACTATGAAGCTAGACACTGATAGTTGCATTAAGGCAGTGAGATCTGTTATATCGTTATTCGGTGTCCCCTCCCGACTTATCGCTGATCAAGGTCGTAGTTTTGCTAGTTCAGCATTCCGTGATTTCTAGTCAGCACAGAAAATGGATTTACATTTAATTGCCACAGGTGCTAGTCGTGCCAATGGCCAAGTGGAGCGAGTCATGAGTACTCTAAAGTCCATGCTGACCGCAGTTGAAAATGGCCCGGTATCTTGGCAGGATTCTTTAGATGAGATTCAGCTGGGTCTTAATTGCACACCCAACAGAGTTACTAAAGTCAGTCCATTAGAGATACTTATTGGCAAAGAAGCAAGGCCATTTGGTCTTACACCTGTTGTAAATGAAGAAAATATTGTCGATGTTGGCTCAGTTAGAGAAATGCCAAAACATAACATGCAAAAGAATCCCAAAATTGATAAAGCTAGACTCGATAAAAATAAAGCTACTATTGTAAGACACAAGGTAGGAGACCATGTTTTGCTTAAAAATGAGGAACGTCATCAGATCAAACTAGATCCTAAGTTTAAAGGTCCACTTGTAGTGGCCGAGGTATTACCCTTAGATCGATATAAACTTAAAGCATTAAATAATAACTGAACTTATAAATATTCTCATGAATCTCTGCGATGTATGCCCGAGAAGAGGATTAGCGCAGTGTTTGAAGATGAAAGCGCAGAAGACGCCAGTGATCAAAACAGTGAGGGCTGTGATCTTGAGAATGACTAAGAATTTGTAAACCTCCGGACCTATTCCAAATGCGACTTTCTCTGCCATATGGGTGCCCGAGCTATGTGGTTCGCCATTTTGTTGCAGTTAAGTTTAAATTTGGTAACGGTTGGTGGTGTGAGTTAGTTGGCCGGCTTATAGATTGCGTCAACTGGGTGCCACGTATGTTGGCCGGATTGTCGAGTTATGAGCTGTGAGCTAGGCTAACAAAAGATGGACTGGCCGATTTGAAAAACTGTGTGCTAGTAGAAAAATGTATTGAAAATCAAGAACTTTAACGATTTATGTATAAAGAAGATAAAATTATGATTGATTGATTGAAAGTTGATGGTAATCCAGATCTCATGGTTTAAATGTAATAAATGAAATGTTTTAATTATTTGTATTGGTTTGCTTTAAGGTAATAAAGAATAAAGAGTAACTTTAAATTTTGAGAAAAAAAAGAGAAAGAGAATAAGTCTTTGAAAGATTCTGTTTAATTTTTGTTCGAAAAAAAAGGTTTATAATAAATTAATAACGATGATCGATATTAAGGGATTTTCAACACACGAGGACGTGTGATAGGTCAGGAAGGCCGTGTCGCATATCATTTGAATTTAACGACATTTTTAGCAATTGCGTCTTTCTGCTTGGCACGCGCCATGCAGGCGCCTTTGTATTCTTTTAATTCGCGGCAGACAACCGTTAGAGTTTCTGCCGAACGTAGTCTGGTCGCGGGTATGAGCGGGGGGAAGTGGAAGTTTGCACGAAAACGAGAAGCATACAGAAATATGCAGTGTGCATTAGTATTGGTGTATGCGGACTGGAATAAGTCTCCAAAATGTGTTGGTATTGCATGTAGAGTTAAGAACTACGCAAATTTCTGATCATTACGCCTAACAGACATGCCTCGCTCACGCGCCAGAAAACGTTGCGCAGACAACGAGGGTAGTGAAGGAGAAGAAGGGCTTCCTGATAACTCATCGACATATATATAATTTGTGTTTTTTTTTTTCTTTTTTTTTTAGTTGAAATATAACATCTAAATGTCTAACCCAAGTGTTCTTCTCTTTGTTACAGAATGAATAGTGTAGTTATACTCGTACACTGCTCTTTCTAGTAATTCCGAAAAGTTTCTGTGGGTTCCATCTTTCTTGATACATCTCATTATTTCGGAGAGTGTCGAATGGAATCTTTTGACCTGGCCGTTTACAGTGCTTTTGTGAGGTGGTGCTTGAAAAATATCTTTGAGCATAAAAGTTATGAAATGTGAATTTATAGATTTTTCGTTGTCCATGACAACATATTTGGGGACGCCATAGTATAAAATAATCTCTCTTAGAGGGTTTCTTATGTCTTCTATTGCTTTGGACTTTGGCTTGCGCCAATTTAGAGAACTTGTCTATGGCAGTTAGAACTAATTTCATTTCTGTAGAATAGATATCGATGTGGAGAATTAGCCCGGGGTATTCCGGAATAGGAGTTTGCTCTAAAACAGGGTTAGTCGGATGTCTATCGAATTTTGCATTGTTTTACTAAATTTTCTATTTTTTTCTGCATTTGGGGAAAGTAAAATTTTTCGGACAATTGAATTTTATTTTCAATAGCATTTCTATGGGCTGTATTGTGGATTTTATGTATCTACTCTTCTTCCTCTGATTCGTTAGTGACGTCGGTAACTTTACTTTGAGAAAAGCGAATTTTAACTTTACTAAAGTTATCTGAGTATATTGATTGTGTTTTTCCCATGATATGAGAAGTTTGTATTCCGTTAATAACGGATGGGTTAAGGTATTTCCGAAGTGTTAGTATTAGTTCGCCAGGTTCGTAAGTTTTTAAATATACGTCATGTCTATGAAACATAGGGAAAGGTATGCTAAATTTGCAGTCGTCGCTGTTTGTCTTATGGACGAAAATTTGATTTTTAAAAGCGTTAATGGGTACTTCCATACTAGAGATGAGGTTATGGCTTGAACTCTCGTCACTATGTTGAGTTGATGCTGAGATTATCTGATTTAAATTTGAAATGCGAGACAATGCATCTCCTACTACGTTGTCTTTTCCTGGTTTATAAAGTAACTCGTAATCGTATTCTTCTAAGTGAGATTTCCACCTTTTAATTCTAGCGTTGCCATTCCAACGACTTAATGAGTCTGTACCTGTACCTTACAAGGTAAAAGGGTATATTAAGTTTGTCAAATGTATGTAACATAGAGAAGAAGACGTCGGAGACCCCCCAAAGTTACCTAAAGTATGGTCAGGGTGACTAGAGAAATCGATCTAGCCATGTCCGTCTGTCTGTCTGTCTGTCCGTCTGTATGAACACCTCATTCTCAAAAATGGTAAAGCCTAGAAAGTTCCGGTTTGTTGCTAATAATCATTTGTTCTGCAGGTTAGATCAAGTTTATTAAATTTTTTCGATATCCGATTTAGGTTCGGAATAAAAAGCATAAAACCACAAAATCCTCAAAAAAAGTAAAAAGTTTATTGGTCATACCTTTGTTATCATATTACTACGAAAATTTGTAGGTATAAATTCTTATATGTTTTCAATAAGGATGTGAAGTTTCGATCTGATCAGACTACTATATCATATAGCTCCCATAGGGCCGATCGAAAGTGCAAAAATGGTTTTAACGTCATAATTTCTTTATTTAATAAGATATTTCATTTAAATTAATAAATAATGTGAATTTTAAAATACCCAGTAGCTGTACGAAGTTTTAATAGAATTGGACATCTACATCATATAGCTCCCATAAGACTAATTCGTCAAAAAATCCGATTTCTGTGCTTTTTTGTCAGAAAACGGGTTATTAATGAACAAATCGCAGCCAAATTAAGCACAAGACAGTTTTTAGTATAAGTTTTTAATAACTCAAAATTTTATTGAAATCGGATGACTATATCATATAGCTTCCATAGGGCTAATCGGTCAAAAACTCAGCTTTTTTGTATTTCTTGTAAGAAATCGGATTTTTTATGCACGAACGCAACCAAAAATTCCAGATGATAGTTTTTTATAGAAAAAATTGTAGAAAATACTGATTTACACTCCCTACAGGTACATGGTATCTCAAACTCGGCTGCGTCCGAGTTTAACGTTCTGAATTTTTTTCTTCAGCTTTGGAGAGGGTTCGTGAGATGAATGCGATAGGTTGACTGTTCTGTGAGAGAACTGCACCAATTACATAGTTTGATGCATCGGTGGTGAGGTGGAATTCCTTTTTGAAATCAGGGTATTTGAAAGTTATTGCTTTAGGTAATGCTGCTTTCTTGCTTACGTGTCCATCTTCACCTCTTAACATTATGGTGGGTGGCTTAGCAAGTTTTGCGTAATCCCTTATAAATCTCCTATAGTATCCTGATAAGCCTAAAAATGAACTGAGCCTACCTTGGGGTAGGAAATGTAGCTATTGCCTAGACTTTGTCAGGGTTGGTTTCAGTGCCTTTATCGGATATTACGAAACCTAGAAATACAACTTTACTCTTGAGAAACTCGCATTTATCCAGTTTACATTTAATATTGGCTCTTATCGAATATGGTATTCAAATTTTCAAGATTATATTTCTCATCTTGGCTAAAAACAATTCTATCATCAATATAGATATAAGAATTTTTCCCTATATGTTCACGTAGAATATCGTCTAATGCTCGTTGGAAAATGGATGCAGCATTTTTAAGACCTGAACTCATATTTGGCATTATTTATAGAAAATGCGGTTTTCTCTATATCTGCGGATTTTAGTTTTATTTGATGAAATCCGCTTTTTTTTAATTACCTATAATCTATTACCATTCGGTATTTCTTTTCATTTGAAGCGTCGAGCTCCTTGGGAACAATCCACACAGGTGAATTGTACGGAGAACAAGATGGTCGTATTATACCAATTGCTAAAAGTTCTAAAATCTGTTTATTAACGTCGTCTTTAAGGGACATGGGATATTGAGAGAACTTAGGTGTTTCATTGTTCGTGCGTGTTTCTGCTACCACGTTAGTGGTGTACGTCAATTTTTCGTCTGGTTTTGAGAAAAAGTTGGGATAATTTTCCAGTATATTTTCTAAATAATTATTTTGTTGATCGGACAAATTGTCTGTACGGGGGCTAATATTATTAAGTGAGTAACATTTTTTTTTTCTTTAATTATTACTTTTACGTTGTCTTTGATGATCACATAGTTCGAATGTGTATGAATTACTGCTTTAAGTTATTTTAATGTGTCGTTGCCGAGAATAGCATCGAAAGATTTTAATGTCGGCAAAAGAAAAAATTTAATACGCACATCTCGAATATTAAATAGGTGCGCCATTTTATAGTGTGTAATTTTAACGTTACCTCCGACTGTAACGGCTTGAAACGGTTTCTCGGTTGGAGCGGGGTTGCTAACTAAATTATGTTTAATATTGTTTCTATTAGATCCCGTATATCTCAAAACTTTTGGTCCTGCGATCACCTCAAAATAAGGTAAGGAGGAGCTATTTACTTTAAAAAATGAAGGTCGGCGTTTTGTTCTCATCCTACATAGGTCGTCTAACGTTTGTCTGTATTCGTTTGAGTCTGTTTGGCTGTACGCTAACTGTTCATATTCTTTTTGTTCATTATCTGTGTTCTGGTCATTGCTACTAGGAGTAGTAGTGTCATTATTCTGTTCGTTACTTTCTATATTGAAAGTACGTTGTCGTTTGGGATTTCCTGGTCGTTTACCCATTAAATTTTCGGTTGGCCTGTTCATATAATTCACTTGTCTTGTGCGGATGTTGGGGTCCACGTCCATAGGCTCAGGACGGGGCAGCTGTTTTGCTGCCGTGGGTCGATTCGGTACGAAAGTTGGGTTTGGTGTAAACGTATAGTTGTGTTGCGTATAGTTGTTGTGCGTATGGTTGTTGTACGTACGGTTGTTGTATTGCTGCTTGGTTGTTAAAGAATGTCATGTTGTGCATTCGTGTGCTATATTGTTGAGCTATTGGTACTCTTTGAGAAATGTTCTGAGTTGCTCGAGGAATTGAATTATTCAAGTATTGGGTTCTAGGCATTGGTATTGGTTTCGTCGGAAGACCGTAGATTGAATTTTGCCTGTAGCATAGTTTGATCGGTATGTTTGGTTCTCGATTTTTAAACACAGATGCAAAGCTTGAGGTAAATCTTCAGGCTCTTTCATTCCTCTTTCATCCAAGAAAGCGAGGTAGGTCTCCTCTCAATCCACGAATAAAAGTGTCTAGAGATTTATCTCTGTAAAGCTTAGTCATCATTTGTTCTGACTCGCGAGATAATTCTATACAACCAACTTTATTCAGTAGTAAGGACATGTGGCGGTAAACTACCTGGTGGAATTCCTATACTGTTTGATTAACACCCTGAGTAACGGTTGTCAATTGGTACTCTAATGTACTCAAATCGCGCTTATCTGCGTAATGCATTGTTAAGCACTTTGAAATTGCATTCCAGTCTAGTGGCACCTTATAGGATTCTAAGGCTGTGTCTGAATTGCCAACAATTTTGTTTCTTATGGTATGTATTATACCGAAATATTTAGCAGTGACTTGTAGTGCCGCGTAGTTTTCTATGATTCTATCTACACCCTCTTTCCATGAACTAAACTCTCCGCGGTGGCCTGAGAACTCTCGGATGCTTTTAACTACATCCGGTATTTTGTCTAAAATATGGAAAATTTAAAATATGTCGTATTAATTCAGGTTAGTGCAAATAGAAATCGTAAGTGTTTGCTCAAAAAAATTTATTTTTAAATATACCTTTTTTTTCTTCGTGAATGTGATTCAACAAAATTCCGAAATATTTTCATCAAAAAAACTTAAAAAAAATTTTATGTGTAAAAACCAGTAGGTTTTCTTCTTCCTTCCTTCTTCCTTCCTTCTTCCTTTCTTCCTTCCACTTTGAAGAGACCTCGTGGGAATCGCAAAGTTGGAAATTGTTATACTACAGTATTTCGTAGTCAGTTGGCTGTTTATATTTTTACGGTGTGTTATTCACTTTGGTTGATCACTTCACTTTCATTATCTTATAACTGTTTTTTTTTTTAAATTTTGTGTAATTTGTGTTGTTAATTATACCCTGTACCTAAAAAGGTACAAGGGTATATTAAGTTTGTGCAAATGTATGTAACATAGAGAAGGAGACGTCGGAGACCCCCCAAAGTTACCAACAATATGATCAGGGAGACTAGAGAAATTGATATAGCCATGTCCGTCCGTCTGTCCGTCTGTCCGCGCGAACGCCTAGATCTTAGAGACTATAAGAGCTAGGATAACCAATCTTGGAATTCGGACTCCTTATGTGTGTACGCTGGTCATGTTTATTTTTTTTTCTCCTCCAGCCCCCACTTCCACCCCCTCATTTTTTCATAGCCACATAATTTCTAAACCTTTCGGATTTAAGTATTAGTTGCTTCTGAAAAGTTGTCGATTGATATCAAACATGACTAAAATTGGACCATATTTACTCGAGATATACAAAAAACAAATTTTGAGGGTCAACATTTTAATTCCCCTCGCGTAACCTGCAATCCGCCAAATGAGCAGTTCGATAGATGGCGTGCTTGCAATATTGTAAACAATATGTTTTTGGATTCAAAGGAATATTTAGACCAGAGGATTTATGTGAATGAAGGTGACCAGGGTTACCACCCGACTAGGGTTGCCACCTTTTTTTTTTTTTAATTCCGTCCACTAGGTAAGGGTATCCCAAACTCGGCCGCGCCCGAATTTAACGTTCGGCTTCATGTTATTTTGAATTTTTGATCAATTTGTATTGTTAATATTTTTTTGTTTTTCAGTTTTCTTTGTAGGCGATGAGTTGCCTTTGAGTTGCTTTAAGGGCCACCACTGTGGGTGGGAGTCTTTCGTTTTTATTTAACGGAACTCGGTTATTCGCGACTTACACTTTATCTTTTTCGACACGCCGCGAGCGTAGAGGTGTTTTGCTCTTTTATTCGCGAACACTTAGAGGCTTTTTGCTCTGTTATGTTGTAAACCCGTCCCTGCTAGGGCGCCAATTAATTTATTAGTTTATTAATTAAAATAAAAAAAAAATTTTACAAATTTATTTTGGGTAATTTTTGTGATTGTGTT
Source organism: Scaptodrosophila latifasciaeformis (assembly GCA_037075145.1). Lineage (NCBI taxonomy): Eukaryota > Metazoa > Arthropoda > Insecta > Diptera > Drosophilidae > Scaptodrosophila > Scaptodrosophila latifasciaeformis. The sequence continues at coordinate 51,151 of JBAMCM010000496.1, forward strand.
CAAAGAAAAGAATAAATTAAAGTTCTACTCTAATTCCCTTATCTGGCCTTTTGTGAATCAGAATTTGGTGTAACGGTGGCGGCGACGGTGGCAGCGAATCAAAGTTTGACAACAGTTTGTCAGTTGTGTCGGCTGTAATTGGTTAATTGTAGTTCTGCTGATGACTTCTTAATAAATTTGGCCATTTCCTGTTGTTGCCAATATTTCGTAGGAATTGCAGGTGCCCGTGTGAACTGTTTTGCAACTGCAGTTCAATGCTCTGTTATTATATCTTTTGTTATATTTTGTTATACTTTAGGTTGGCACGTGCAGGAAATAATGCAGACGCTGACCTAAGCTTTTCTTTATGATCTTTTGGTAAAGCGTGTTGTTAACTTGAATAACTATCACTTCGAATAGTGTTATGTGACTGTCTATATTTCTTGAGTTTGTCCTCGAGCTTGTTTTTGAGTCTTATTTGTTGTTTTGTTAATGGGTCTTTCGATGCTTTATATTTTTTTGTTTTTTGACTAATAATTTCACCATCAGAAATCGTTGAATGTTCTCTTCCTCATCGATTCTCTTTTATTTTCAATTGGCTCTTTTCTTAACATGTCAGGGAATTCTTCTCTGACTTCATCCGTTATCTCTCCCAAGAATTTTTTTTATTTATTTTATCTCTCCTTTTCTGCACTTTCTCCTCCTTCAACATATTAGTGAGCTTTTCTCCTATTTCTTCATTTTGAGCTTCTCAATCTTTAAATAAATTAGTTTTTTATATTATAATTAGGTTTTCGTTTCTTATTTTGAAATATATTTAACTCTTGACGTATTTTAATCCATTTATTAAAGTCACTAAGCTTATTATTTAATAATATTAGTATTAACTTAAAATTTATTAAATCTTCTCTGTTATCTGATTTAACAAGTTTATTACAAGCATTCGGATGCATAAGTATTACCTTATGTAATTTGTGTTTGTTATTATATATTTTCTCGAATTTTTGCAAAAATGGATTTTTTCATTTTTTTGGAACTTTTGTGAAATCCAGTAATTTATTAAAATCAATTTTTAAACGTTAGGAAAGGTGAATTTTTAAATGCACACATTTATTTGCGTCAAACATGGTTTTCCAAAACTACTTTGGGCAGAAAATCTGCCATGCGGCGTGTGTTCAAATTGAAAGTCGAAAGTTCCAATTTCAGCTGGCAAATACGGTTCGCTTACTTGACCTTGCACGCATCTTTCTGCGCTTACGCTTCAACCTACGCATACGCTTCTTACGCCCTTTAGCTCTCATTTTCCTTCTAGTCACGAAGACGGTCTGAGAACGAAATTTCTATAATTGTTTTATTCAGACTTTTATCGCTGGAACACAATATCGCCTTGCGTAATTTATTGTTAGCCTTTTTCAAAACATAGAGCATATATTTGTGATCCTTTAATCGTTTAAAATTCTTTTTGTAAACCGTTTTCGCTAGTATCACAAAAACAATATGCGTAGGATGGATTAAAAATGTTTGTTCTGTAGCGTAATAGGTCGTTGACGCGTTGGGTGAGATCTATTAATAAATACCCATGTGGTTGATCTGTTACATCTTTATATATTCTCATTAATTCAGAGGATTTTCAGGATGTATTTGTCAAACAAGGTTTGGAGTTTATCTCTTGGATTCTTAAAAACCACAATATATTTTGTGTTTAGAAATATGTCTCTTGTATGCGATGACTCATGAAAAATGTTCTGTGTAACCACAATAACAGATAAATTCCGATGATGTGAGCCTTTTGTAAAGAGTTCGCAAACATGTTTATTAAAATCACCCATCATTAGGTCATCTAAAATTAAAAAAATTGGCTCATTCGAATCGTTTTCGATTTCCTTAGGAATTCCTTTAAATTCCTCTATTAATAGCAACATTTATTAACCTTTCTTTTAGTTTCAACTGTTTTTCTAGAAATGTAGTCTTTTCTGAACCGGATGGGCCGATTATAAGCATAGTAAATGGATGAATAAACTGTATAATAATTTTTTTCTGTTTATTATATGTATTCGTATATTTGATAAATTGAATTTTCCAGATACAAGTAAGTAATTACATTTATTTTCGTTCAGTTTGATGGGTCGCAAGCGAGCGTTTATTTAAATTGATTATTTGAAACTAAAACTAAGATACAAAATATTTCCCTAAGTTCCTAGCAATCAAGAGTGGGCGTCGGCAGCATCGCAGCAGGCGTCGGCAGCGAAGCAGTGGGCGTCCGCAGCTACGTGGCGGAGAAGTGCTGATGATCGCACTTTAGCTGGTCGTTGACGTTTGATGGCAGCGGAAACAATGCAGACCTCTGGTCAGCATTTTGGGCACTTGTAATTACCCAGAAACAATGTTGAAACATGAGATGCGGGACAACGACTTATAGGACAATATCTTACACAAATATCTTAAATATATTATTTAGGGCACATTTTTTATACCCTGTACCTAAAAAGGTACAAGGGTATACTAATTTTGTGCAAATGTATGTAACATAGAGAAGGAGACGTCGGAGACCCCCCAAAGTTACCCACAATATGATCAGGGTGACTAGAGAAATTGATATAGCCATGTCCGTCCATCTGTCCGTCTGTCCGTCTGTCCGCGCGAACGCCTAGATCTTAGAGACTATAAGAGCTAGGATAACCAAACTTGGGATTCGGACTCCTTATGTGTGTACGCTGGTCATGTTTATTTTTTTTTCTCCCCCAGCCCCCCCTTCCACCCCCTCATTTTATCATAGCCACATAATTTCTAAACCTTTCGGATTTAAGTATTAGTTGCTTCTGAAAAGTTGTTAGGAATCTAAAAATCTTTCGATTGATATCAAACATGACTAAAATTGGACCATATTTACTCGAGATATACAAAAAACAAATTTTGAGGGTCAACATTTTAATTCCCCTTGCGTAACCTGCAATCCGCCGAATGAGCAGTCCGATAGATGGCGTGCTTGCAATATTGTAAACAATATGTTTTTGGATTCAAAGGAATATTTAGACCAGAGGATTTATGTGAATGAAGGTGACCAGGGTTACCACCCGACTAGGGTTGCCACCTTTTTTTTTTTTTAATTCCGTCCTCTAGGTAAGGGTATCCCAAACTCGGCCGCGCCCGAGTTTAACGTTCGGCTTCATGTTATTTTGAATTTTTGATCAATTTGTATTGTTAATATTTTTTTTGTTTTTCAGTTTTCTTTGTAGGCGATGAGTTGCCTTTGAGTTGCTTTAAGGGCCACCACTGTGGGAGTCTTTCGTTTTTATTTAACGGAACGCGGTTATTCGCGACTTACACTTTATCTTTTTCGACACGCCGCGAGCGTAGAGGTGTTTTGCTCTTTTATTCGCGAACACTTAGAGGCTTTTTGCTCTGTTATGTTGTAAACCCGTCCCTGCTAGGGCGCCAATTAATTTATTAGTTTATTAATTAAAATAAAAAAAAAATTTTACAAATTTATTTTGGGTAATTTTTGTGATTGTGTTCAAAGAAAAGAATAAATTAAAGTTCTACTCTAATTCCCTTATCTGGCCTTTTGTGAATCAGAATTTGGTGTAACGGTGGCGGCGACGGTGGCAGCGAATCAAAGTTTGACAACAGTTTGTCAGTTGTGTCGGCTGTAATTGGTTAATTGTAGTTCTGCTGATGACTTCTTAATAAATTTGGCCATTTCCTGTTGTTGCCAATATTTCGTAGGAATTGCAGGTGCCCGTGTGAACTGTTTTGCAACTGCAGTTCAATGCTCTGTTATTATTTCTTTTGTTATATTTTGTTATACTTTAGGTTGGCACGTGCAGGAAATAATGCAGACGCTGACCTAAGCTTTTCTTTATGATCTTTTGGTAAAGCGTGTTGTTAACTTGAATAACTATCACTTCGAATAGTGTTATGTGACTGTCTATATTTCTTGAGTTTGTCCTCGAGCTTGTTTTTGAGTCTTATTTGTTTTTTTGTTAATGGGTCTTTCGATGCTTTATATTTTTTTGTTTTTTGACTAATAATTTCACCATCAGAAATCGTTGAATGTTCTCTTCCTCATCGATTCTCTTTTATTTTCAATTGGTTCTTTTCTTAACATGTCAGGGAATTCTTCTCTGACTTCATCCGTTATCTTTTCCAAGAATTTTTTTTATTTATTTTATCTCTCCTTTTCTGCACTTTATCCTCCTTCAACATATTAGTGAGCTTTTCTCCTATTTCTTCATTTTGAGCTTCTCAATCTTTAAATAAATTAGCTTTTTATATTATAATTAGGTTTTCGTTTCTTATTTTGAAATATATTTAACTCTTGATGTATTTTAATCCATTTATTAAAGTCACTAAGCTTATTATTTAATAATATTAGTATTAACTTAAAATTTATTAAATCTTCTCTGTTATCTGATTTAACAAGTTTATTATAAGCATTCGGATGCATAAGTATTACCTTATGTAATTTGTGTTTGTTATTATATTGTAACGAAATTGACCCTCTGGATGTCTGGGTTTTCGCCACTGATGGCCGAGCGGATGTTTAGTTGTGGGGGAGTGCCTTCTGAGCGCGCCCGGTGACGCGTTTATAGCCACGATCGAACAAAAAGAGAAGCACAGAACACCGATGCAAGTTGATTTTTATTTTATTCAGTCACGCTTCTTTTCACTGCTTGCACATGCCAAATCTCTCTACCGGAATTAATTAATGACAAGGAAAGACCCCCAAGCCGTTCTTTTTCTGCACAACGCCGGTAAGTGACGGCTGTCACTTTTAACCCAGGGTTGGAGCGCGATCAGCTGTTTTCGTTACAAGGGCCCCCCTGTATGGTTCGCGTGATCAGCTGTTTTCGTTACATTGCCCCCCTGTAAGACTCGTGACTCCTGGCCGAGTAAAGCGGGTGTTGTTCCGTGGTATGGCGCCAACCGGTTCACATGTACTGTCCTCGTGGTCCGCTTGCCAGGCAATCGCACTTCATATACCAGGTCGGAGTAGCGACGAATTACGACGGCTGGGCCAATCCAGTCAGATTGAAGTTTAGGGCATCTACCAACTTTGCGTATGGGGGCGTATAACCAGACTTCTTGATTTTCAGCGAATTCCACGCTGTGCGCACGAAGGTCGTAACGTTGCTTGTTGACTTGAGCGGCGGCCTGCAATTTCTGTCGAGCCACATCATGAACATTTCGGAGCTGTTCTTGAAGTCGCTCCACAAAATCGGGGTAACTCGTCGATACAGGCGTTGGTCTCCCGAATATCAGTTCAGTGGGTAGGCGAACTTCTCTACCTAGCAGTAAACGTGACGGTGAAAATCCAGTGGACTCGTGTGGAGCAGAGCGATATGCCCACATGGCTAAGGGCAACAGCTGGTCCCAGTCCCTCTGATCGATTTCCACAAATTTGGCCAGATAGTCGAGCAGCGTTCGGTTAAAACGCTCTACCATTCCGTCGGACTGAGGATGTAGAGGTGTGGTGCGAGTTTTCTCGACACCAAGTAATTGAAGGCAGCTTTTAAACAATTCGGCTTCAAAATTCCTGCCTTGGTCGGAGTGGAGTACAAAAGGAGTGCCAAAGCGAGAGAATACCTCGTGAACCAAAGCTCTGGCTACCGTTTCTGCAGTTTGATCCGGGATCGCAATACACTCGGGCCATTTTGTAAAGTAGCACATAATGACAGCGATATAGCGGTTGCCACGGGACGTTGTGGGCAAGGGGCCGAGAATGTCAATTGCTACGCGCTCAAAAGGGGCGCCCACAGCACTTGGCTGCAGTTTTCCGACTGTGCGGCGATGAGGGCCTTTGCGTGCGGTGCACTTCGAACAACGAGCGCACCATAAAGCTACGTCTGCGCTTTGTCCAATCCAGTAATAACGGGCTCGTAGTTTTCCCAAAGTCTTCTTCACACCGAAATGGCCTCCAGTCACAGAGTCATGGGCCTGTCGTAGCGCCTCAGCTTGCAGGGCCCTCGGCACTACGGTTGCTGTCCATCCATTTTTCGTGGTGATCTTCACGACGCCTTCATCCAGAAACAGCTTCTCGAAAAGATGCCAATATCCTTTGGTTTCTTCGCTTTCGCTCCAGATAGCAGGTTTTGGCGGGCGTTTGCCCGATTTCAGCCAGGTGCTCACAATAGACAGAGTTGGGTCGGTCGTTTGCTGTTGGCTGAAGTCGGTAATCTGGATCTGTAATATTCGCAGATCCTGATGGTCATTCAGTTCGGCTTTCTCGCACAGGCGACATTCGCCACAAGGTCGGCGGGAAAGACCGTCCGCATTTCCGTGATGCTGGCCGCTGCGATGCTGGATATCCATGTTGTATTGCTGTAAGCGCTCAATCCAGCGGGCGAGCTGGCCTTCGGGCTCTTTAAAATTGAAAAGCCATCGCAGAGATGCGTGATCCGTTCGAAGAAGAAATTTCTTTCCAAACAGATAGTGATGGAAATGCTTTGTAGCAAGTACGGCTGCTAGCAATTCCCTTCGCGTGACGCAGTAGTTGCGCTCCGCGGCGTTAAACGTTTTACTGTAGTACTCCAATACGCGCTCATGGCCGTCCTGGATCTGACTCAAAACAGCACCTGCCCCATGGTTGGACGCATCGGTATCCAGGATGAAGAGACCTGTGGGATCCGGAAATCCAAGAATGGGTGCTTCAGTTAGCTTCCTTTTCAGAGAGTCGAACGCAGTTTGAGCCGAAGTAGACCATTCAAACTTTCGACGGGCTTCAGTCAACTCGTGCAATGGACGGGCTATTGTTGAGAAGTCGGCGATGAACTTTCGATAATAAGAGCATAGGCCGATGAACGATCTCACATCCTTCTGGTTACGGGGGGGAGGCCAGTCCACAACTTTACTGGTTTTATCAGGACAGGCTCGCAGGGCGTTGTGGCTGACAATGTGTCCTAGGTATTTGACTTCCGAGCGGAAAAAGTGGCATTTCTTTGGACTCAATTTTAGTCCTACGCTCGATAATCGTTCAAAAACCTCCTTCAAATGTGTCAGATGCTCTTCGGCCGTGCGAGAGTGCACAATTATGTCATCTAAATAGACCAAAGTTGATTTCCAAGCGACACCGCTAAACAGTCCATCCATCAGACGCTCAAAAGTTGCTGGTGCGTTAGTGAGGCCGAAAGGCATGACGTTAAATTCATAAAGGCCTGCGTCGCAAGTAAAGGCAGTCTTTGGGCGAGAAGCTTCATCCATTTCCACCTGCCAGTATCCGCTTTGAAGATCCATAGTGGAGAACCATCGGGATCCGTATAGCGTTGTAAGGATGTCATCCATTTTCGGAAGTGGGTAGGAGTCCTTCACGGTAATACTGTTTAGCTTTCTGTAGTCCACGCAAAATCTCGTGGTGCCATCTTTCTTCCTAACCAATACGACGGGTGAGGCCCATGGGCTGCAGGACGGGCGAATCACATTTCGGGATAGCATGTCCAACACCAATTTCTCGACCTCGTTCTTTCGAGAGAGCGGAACTCGGCGAGGCCGTTGCTTGATAGGGCTCGCCGAGCCGGTGTCGATGATGTGGCGCGTCACGTCGGTGCGTCCGGAGTCATCATCGTTTTCAGCAAACACATGGCTGAAGTCTGCCAGGAGGTGCTGCAATGGCAGTTGAACCTCGACTGGTGCCTCTGGAAGATAAGCTGGTTCGCTGTTGGCGACTGGTTTCTTCAAACTTCTGATTTCCCGTTGGTCAGGGATGAGTTTCACCGTCTCTACTTCTCCCAAGATCGTGTGAGATGACAAACGACGTTCCGCCGAGCTTAGGTTTAGCACTCTCAAAGTGATGGTGCTAGTCGAAGTATCCACAAGAGAGCTGCCAAGAACCATGTCGTCCGGTAGTTGAGAGTGGACTCCTCGCTCTAAAAGAGCTATCGGCGTGGCTTCCTGTGCAGTACAGTCAACCTGGAAATGCGTATCACTGTATGCCGGCACGGTGACGGGCTCTAGGGTGTACAGCAAATTCGGCTGAACCATTTCCGGGGCGTACAGGGGTGTGTATCCAAAAGGAAACTCTAAGCGCCAACTTTCTAAGTTCACGTGGGCACGATGTAGTTGTAGAAAATCCAGGCCCAACAAACTGGGAGTGCTGTCATCGGTAAGCAGGAACTCATGCTTAAGAAACTGATTCGCGATCTTCAATTTCACTGTGGCCTTAGCTGTGCACAGGATTGGGTGGGAGTCGGGACCAAGAAGAGACACCGTACAGGGCGTGGTGGGCAATCGGCTTTTAATCTGACGTCTATTTAGTAATGAGACGGATGCGCCTGTGTCAACCACGATGCGAAGTAGTTGTCCCTGTAAAAAAACAAAACAGTGTAAACTCTGACCACCTAGTGCGGAAATAGTGTACGTAGCTTTTGCTGGTGACGTCTTAATCCCGCGGTGGGCGAAGTGCTTCTCCTTGCCGTCATCAGCAACGTGTTGATTCGGCGAGGGATTAGTATCCCGTTTCTTAACAAACGGTATTTCCGGGGCGCGCTCGGCTAATGGCGATTCATCAAACAGCAGGGCCAACGTCGATTTCTCCTGTAACGGGGACTGGGAAGTATTGGAGTTGGGCCCTATGGTTGGCGGCACATTTGCAGCGAGGTATTCGACCGGAGTTGATGTCGGAGATGTGATGACCCTGGGGTCGCGCAGGTCGTTTTTACGAATAGGCGATAGATCGGTAGACGTGGGTACCCGGGTGACCTCTACCTTTGGAGAGGGAGGACAGCTTCCTGGCGGTGACGTCTCCAGTGACAAGGATTTTATATTCCGTTGTCTGTTTGGGTCTGGGGTCGACCATGTGGCGTTTTTATCGCCACCTGGTGGGCGCACGTGGATTTTCCGGCTGGGCAGCATATCGGCACTTCCTTTTGGGGACGGCTCATCAAACGACGACACCTGGATGGCTTCAACCTGTGGAGAGGGGACACCAATTCCTGGGGGTGGCTTATCGGACGGCGCCGGATTCACCCGTAGGGGCTCTGATACGGCAGGGAAAATATTCGGGCCTTTAGTCGATCTCGACGACATTGTGGCTGCTCTACCCGACCTCCTGACTGGCTTATGAGTCTGGCCAGTCTTCGAATGTGAAGGAAGAGGCTCGGGGAGCATGCGCTTTCGGGGGCTTTCTGGGTTATCTGCCAGCTTCCGCCCCGAGAAACTGGCGGAGTTTAGTTTTCCGGGTGTGGTGCGGGCGAAGCAAATAGCGGTCCGCTTGTTGATTTGCGATGTCTACTTCTTCTGGGTGAAGTAACGTTTGTGGTGTGCTGAGTGGTTACGTTCAAAACAGTCCCACCTGGACGACGTCTACATTGAGCTTCAATTCGTGTGGCCATTTCGAGGGCATCGCCGAGAGTAGCTGGATTGCTAGAGAGAATGGGGATCTGATAGTTAGTCTCCCGTATGCCATCGATGAAACGCTGGACCAATATGTGATTATAGGTAGCTGAAGGCAATTCGCCGAAAACTAATCGGCCCAGACGATCCAAATCACATGCAAAGTCACTCAGGGTCTCCTTCGGTCCCTGTACGCGATTATGGAACAGATGATAGCCGGTTTGCGTACTCACAGCGAAATGGTTACGCATGGCGGTCGTTAGTGCCTCATAAGAGCTTAAGGTAGCCTGTGGTAAGGTTGTGTAAAATCGCTGGGCTCTTCCACGCAGGCTTATACACAACTTCCGGCATTTTTTTCGCTCGGACCAGTTATACTCCTCGGCCATGTCGTCCAGTAAACGTTGAAATTCGCGCCATGGTGTGCTGCCGTCATACAATGGGGGCGGCTCTGTGTCAGTAGTGTCCCAACAATTCCGGGGTACGGATAAGTAGGTGGTATCGCCGCAGGTCTCTCTCACCAGTATACGTCCTTCCGGTATTGATTCACGGAAGAATCGGTTAGAGGGCATAACTTTTGGCGGTGCGGTCACCTGAGGTTCATTGGTGCTGACACCACGTGGCGTGCTATATGCCACGCCCGTGCTTGATGCGGGTACCGTCGTGGTCGCCCGTTGATCGGCGATAACTTCGGTTGGTACCGCGGAGCGATCCATACTAGACAGTAATGTTCGTTCTAAAGATGACCACAACTGATCAAATCGTTTATTGAAAGAACGATCCATGGCATCCATTTTCAGTTGCATCTGCGAGTCCAGAGCATCCATTTTCTTCTCGATGTCGTCCAGAGGCATCTCTCTGCGTCGACGAGCGGCTTTTTTAGACATTGTGGGTGGAATTTTTAGGAATCCACTTGTGCACCCCACACCTGACACCAATGTAACGAAATTGACCCTCTGGTTGTCTGGGTTTTCGCCACTGGTGGCCGAGCGGATGTTTAGTTGTGGGGGAGTGCCTTCTGAGCGCGCCCGGTGACGCGTTTATAGCCACGATCGAACAAAAAGAGAAGCACAGAACACCGATGCAAGTTGATTTTTATTTTATTCAGTCACGCTTCTTTTCACTGCTTGCACATGCCAAATCTCTCTACCGGAATTAATTAATGACAAGGAAAGATCCCCAAGCCGTTCTTTTTCCTGCACAACGCCGGTAAGTGACGGCTGTCACTTTTAACCCAGGGTTGGAGCGCGATCAGCTGTTTTCGTTACAAGGGCCCCCCTGTATGGTTCGCGTGATCAGCTGTTTTCGTTACAATATATTTTCTCGAATTTTTGCAAAAATGCTTGAAAGCAATGATGTTATTAAAACTGGAAGAAATCCCCTGTATTGAATATGAACTTTCCTCTTTGAATTTATATAGAGCGCTTTGGACACGATATATAGCGAAGAATATTTCTATACTTTTTCATTATATTCATTTGTTTTTTTTTTTTTCATTTTTTTGGAACTTTTGTGAAATCCAGTAATTTATTAAAATCAATTTTTCAACGTTAGGAAAGGTGAATTTTTAAATGCACACATTTATTTGCGTCAAACATGGTTTTCCAAAACTACTTTGGGCAGAAAATCTGCCATGCGGCGTGTGTTCAAATTGAAAGTCGAAAGTTCCAATTTCAGCTGGCAAATACGGTTCGCTTACTTGGACCTTGCACGCATCTTTTTGCGCTTACGCTTCAACCTACGCATACGCTTCTTACGCCACTTAGCTCTCATTTTCCTTCTAGTCACGAAGACGGTCTGAGAACGAAATTTCTATAATTGTTTTATTCAGACTTTTATCACTGGAGCACAATATCGCCTTGCGTAATTTATTGTTAGCCTTTTTCAAAACATAGAGTATATATTTGTGATCCTTTAATCGTTTAAAATTCTTTTTGTAAACCGTTTTCGCTAGTATCACAAAAACAATATGCGTAGGATGGGTTAAAAATGTTTGTTCTGTAGCGTAATAGGTCGTTGACGCGTTGGGTGAGATCTATTAATAAATACCCATGTGGTTGATCTGTTACATCTTTATATATTCACATAATTTCAGAGGATTTTCAGGATGTATTTGTCAAACAAGGTTTGGAGTTTATCTCTTGGATTCTTAAAAACCACAATATATTTTGTGTTTAGAAATATGTCTCTTGTATGCGATGACTCATGAAAAATGTTCTGTGTAACCACAATAACAGATAAATTCCGATGATGTGAGCCTTTTGTAAAGAGTTCGCAAACATGTTTATTAAAATCACCCATCATTAGGTCATCTAAAATTAAAAAAATGGGCTCATTCGACTCGTTTTCGATTTCCTTAGGAATTCCTTTAAAATATTCAATATATTGGAAATTTGGCTAGGCATGATCTTCTGCATAACACCAAATTACTCTATTAATAGCAACATTTATTAACCTTTCTTTTAGTTTCAACGGTTTTTCTAGAAATGTTGTCTTTTCTGAACCGGATGGGCCGATTATAAGCATAGTAAATGGATGAATAAACTGTATAATAATTTTTTTCTGTTTATTATAATGTATTCGTATATTTGATAAATTGAATTTTCCAGATACAAGTAAGTAATTACTATTATTTTCGTTCAGTTTGATGGGTCGCAAGCGAGCGTTTATTTAAATTGATTATTTTAAACTAAAACTAAGATACAAAATATTTCCCTAAGTTCCTAGCAATCAAGAGTGGGAGTCGGCAGCGTCGCAGCAGACGTCGCAGCAGGCGTCGCAGCAGGCGCCGGCAGCGAAGCAGTGGGCGTCCGCAGCTACGCGGCGGAGAAGTGCTGATGATCGCACTTTAGCTGGTCGTTGACGTTTGATGGCAGCGGAAACAATTCAGACCTCTGGTCAGCATTTTGGGCACTTGTAATTACCCAGAAACAATGTCGAAACATGAGATGCGGGACAACGACTTATAAGACAATATCTTACACAAATATCTTAAATATATTATTTAGGGCACATTTTTTATACCCTGTACCTAAAAAGGTACAAGGGTATACTAATTTTGTGCAAATGTATGTAACATAGAGAAGGAGACGTCGGAGACCCCCCAAAGTTACCCACAATATGATCAGGGTGAGTAGAGAAATTGATATAGCCATGTCCGTCCATCTGTCCGTCTGTCTGTCTGTCCGCGCGAACGCCTAGATCTTAGAGACTATAAGAGCTAGGATAACCAAACTTGGGATTCGGACTCCTTATGTGTGTACGCTGGTCATGTTTATTTTTTTTTCTCCCCCAGCCCCCCCTTCCACCCCCTCATTTTTTCATAGCCACATAATTTCTAAACCTTTCGGATTTAAGTATTAGTTGCTTCTGAAAAGTTGTTAGGAATCTAAAAATCTTTCGATTGATATCAAACATGACTAAAATTGGACCATATTTACTCGAGATATACAAAAAACAAATTTTGAGGGTCAACATTTTAATTCCCCTTGCGTAACCTGCAATCCGCCGAATGAGCAGTCCGATAGATGGCGTGCTTGCAATATTGTAAACAATGTGTTTTTGGATTCAAAGGAATATTAAGACCAGAGGTTTTATGTGAATGCAGGCGACCAGGGTTACCACCCGACTAGGGTTGCCACTTTTTCTTTTTTAATTCCGTCTACTAGGTTCATTTTTTTGGAACTTTTGTGAAATCCAGTAATTTATTAAAATCAATTTTTCAACGTTAGGAAAGGTGAATTTTTAAATGCACACATTTATTTGCGTCAAACATGGTTTTCCAAAACTACTTTGGGCAGAAAATCTGCCATGCGGCGTGTGTTCAAATTGAAAGTCGAAAGTTTCAATTTCAGCTGGCAAATACGGTTCGCTTACTTGGACCTTGCACGCATCTTTCTGCGCTTACGCTTCAACCTACGCATACGCTTCTTACGCCACTTAGCTCTCATTTTCCTTCTAGTCACGAAGACGGTCTGAGAACGAAATTTCTATAATTGTTTTATTCAGACTTTTATCGCTGGAACACAATATAGCCTTGCGTAATTTATTGTTAGCCTTTTTCAAAACATAGAGCATATATTTGTGATCCTTTAATCGTTTAAAATTCTTTTTGTAAACCGTTTTCGCTAGTATCACAAAAACAATATGCGTAGGATGGGTTAAAAATGTTTGTTCTGTAGCGTAATAGGTCGTTGACGCGTTGGGTGAGATCTATTAATAAATACCCATGTGGTTGATCTGTTACATCTTTATATATTCTCATTAATTCAGAGGATTTTCAGGATGTATTTGTCAAAAAAGGTTTGGAGTTTATCTCTTGGATTCTTAAAAACCACAATATATTTTGTGTTTAGAAATATGTCTCTTGTATGCGATGACTCATGAAAAATGTTCTGTGTAACCACAATAACAGATAAATTCCGATGATGTGAGCCTTTTGTAAAGAGTTCGCAAACATGTTTATTAAAATCACCCATCATTAGGTCATCTAAAATTAAAAAAATGGGCTCATTCGAATCGTTTTCGATTTCCTTAGGAATTCCTTTAAAATATTCAATATATTGGAAATTTGGCTTGGCATGATCTTCTGCATAACACCAAATTCCTCTATTAATAGCAACATTTATTAACCTTTCTTTTAGTTTCAACGGTTTTTCTAGAAATGTAGTCTTTTCTGAACCGGATGGGCCGATTATAAGCATAGTAAATGGATGAATAAACTGTATAATAATTTTTTTCTGTTTATTATATGTATTCGTATATTTGATAAATTGAATTTTCCAGATACAAGTAAGTAATTACTATTATTTTCGTTCAGTTTGATGGGTCGCAAGCGAGCGTTTATTTAAATTGATTATTTGAAACTAAAACTAAGATACAAAATATTTCCCTAAGTTCCTAGCAATCAAGAGTGGGCGTCGGCAGCGTCGCGCGACGTCGCAGCAGGCGTCGCAGCAGGCGTCGGCAGCGAAGCAGTGGGCGTCCGCAGCTACGCGGCGGAGAAGTGCTGATGATCGCACTTTAGCTGGTCGTTGACGTTTGATGGCAGCGGAAACAATTCAGACCTCTGGTCAGCATTTTGGGCACTTGTAATTACCCAGAAACAATGTCGAAACATGAGATGCGGGACAACGACTTATAAGACAATATCTTACACAAATATCTTAAATATATTATTTAGGGCACATTTTTTATACCCTGTACCTAAAAAGGTACAAGGGTATACTAATTTTGTGCAAATGTATGTAACATAGAGAAGGAGACGTCGGAGACCCCCCAAAGTTACCCACAATATGATCAGGGTGACTAGAGAAATTGATATAGCCATGTCCGTCCATCTGTCCGTCTGTCTGTCTGTCCGCGCGAACGCCTAGATCTTAGAGACTATAAGAGCTAGGATAACCAAACTTGGGATTCGGACTCCTTATGTGTGTACGCTGGTCATGTTTATTTTTTTTTTCTCCCCCAGCCCCCCCTTCCACCCCCTCATTTTTTCATAGCCACATAATTTCTAAACCTTTCGGATTTAAGTATTAGTTGCTTCTGAAAAGTTGTTAGGAATCTAAAAATCTTTCGATTGATATCAAACATGACTAAAATTGGACCATATTTACTCGAGATATACAAAAAACAAATTTTGAGGGTCAACATTTTAATTCCCCTTGCGTAACCTGCAATCCGCCGAATGAGCAGTCCGATAGATGGCGTGCTTGCAATATTGTAAACAATGTGTTTTTGGATTCAAAGGAATATTAAGACCAGAGGTTTTATGTGAATGCAGGCGACCAGGGTTACCACCCGACTAGGGTTGCCACTTTTTCTTTTTTAATTCCGTCTACTAGGTTCATTTTTTTGGAACTTTTGTGAAATCCAGTAATTTATTAAAATCAATTTTTCAACGTTAGGAAAGGTGAATTTTTAAATGCACACATTTATTTGCGTCAAACATGGTTTTCCAAAACTACTTTGGGCAGAAAATCTGCCATGCGGCGTGTGTTCAAATTGAAAGTCGAAAGTTTCAATTTCAGCTGGCAAATACGGTTCGCTTACTTGGACCTTGCACGCATCTTTCTGCGCTTACGCTTCAACCTACGCATACGCTTCTTACGCCACTTAGCTCTCATTTTCCTTCTAGTCACGAAGACGGTCTGAGAACGAAATTTCTATAATTGTTTTATTCAGACTTTTATCGCTGGAACACAATATAGCCTTGCGTAATTTATTGTTAGCCTTTTTCAAAACATAGAGCATATATTTGTGATCCTTTAATCGTTTAAAATTGTTTTTGTAAACCGTTTTCGCTAGTATCACAAAAACAATATGCGTAGGATGGGTTAAAAATGTTTGTTCTGTAGCGTAATAGGTCGTTGACGCGTTGGGTGAGATCTATTAATAAATACCCATGTGGTTGATCTGTTACATCTTTATATATTCTCATTAATTCAGAGGATTTTCAGGATGTATTTGTCAAAAAAGGTTTGGAGTTTATCTCTTGGATTCTTAAAAACCACAATATATTTTGTGTTTAGAAATATGTCTCTTGTATGCGATGACTCATGAAAAATGTTCTGTGTAACCACAATAACAGATAAATTCCGATGATGTGAGCCTTTTGTAAAGAGTTCGCAAACATGTTTATTAAAATCACCCATCATTAGGTCATCTAAAATTAAAAAAATGGGCTCATTCGAATCGTTTTCGATTTCCTTAGGAATTCCTTTAAATTCCTCTATTAATAGCAACATTTATTAACCTTTCTTTTAGTTTCAACGGTTTTTCTAGAAATGTAGTCTTTTCTGAACCGGATGGGCCGATTATAAGCATAGTAAATGGATGAATAAACTGTATAATAATTTTTTTCTGTTTATTATATGTATTCGTATATTTGATAAATTGAATTTTCCAGATACAAGTAAGTAATTACTATTATTTTCGTTCAGTTTGATGGGTCGCAAGCGAGCGTTTATTTAAATTGATTATTTGAAACTAAAACTAAGATACAAAATATTTCCCTAAGTTCCTAGCAATCAAGAGTGGGCGTCGGCAGCGTCGCAGCAGGCGTCGGCAGCGAAGCAGTGGGCGTCCGCAGCTACGTGGCGGAGAAGTGCTGATGATCGCACTTTAGCTGGTCGTTGACGTTTGATGGCAGCGGAAACAATGCAGACCTCTGGTCAGCATTTTGGGCACTTGTAATTACCCAGAAACAATGTCGAAACATGAGATGCGGGACAACGACTTATAGGACAATATCTTACACAAATATCTTAAATATATTATTTAGGGCACATTTTTTATACCCTGTACCTAAAAAGGTACAAGGGTATACTAATTTTGTGCAAATGTATGTAACATAGAGAAGGAGACGTCGGAGACCCCCCAAAGTTACCCACAATATGATCAGGGTGACTAGAGAAATTGATATAGCCATGTCCGTCCATCTGTCCATCTGTCCGCGCGAACGCCTAGATCTTAGAGACTATAAGAGCTAGGATAACCAAACTTGGGATTCGGACTCCTTATGTGTGTACGCTGGTCATGTTTATTTTTTTTTCTCCCCCAGCCCCCCCTTCCACCCCCTCATTTTTTCATAGCCACATAATTTCTAAACCTTTCGGATTTAAGTATTAGTTGCTTCTGAAAAGTTGTTAGGAATCTAAAAATCTTTCGATTGATATCAAACATGACTAAAATTGGACCATATTTACTCGAGATATACAAAAAACAAATTTTGAGGGTCAACATTTTAATTCCCCTTGCGTAACCTGCAATCCGCCGAATGAGCAGTCCGATAGATGGCGTGCTTGCAATATTGTAAACAATGTGTTTTTGGATTCAAAGGAATATTAAGACCAGAGGTTTTATGTGAATGCAGGCGACCAGGGTTACCACCCGACTAGGGTTGCCACTTTTTCTTTTTTAATTCCGTCTACTAGGTTCATTTTTTTGGAACTTTTGTGAAATCCAGTAATTTATTAAAATCAATTTTTCAACGTTAGGAAAGGTGAATTTTTAAATGCACACATTTATTTGCGTCAAACATGGTTTTCCAAAACTACTTTGGGCAGAAAATCTGCCATGCGGCGTGTGTTCAAATTGAAAGTCGAAAGTTTCAATTTCAGCTGGCAAATACGGTTCGCTTACTTGGACCTTGCACGCATCTTTCTGCGCTTACGCTTCAACCTACGCATACGCTTCTTACGCCACTTAGCTCTCATTTTCCTTCTAGTCACGAAGACGGTCTGAGAACGAAATTTCTATAATTGTTTTATTCAGACTTTTATCGCTGGAACACAATATAGCCTTGCGTAATTTATTGTTAGCCTTTTTCAAAACATAGAGCATATATTTGTGATCCTTTAATCGTTTAAAATTCTTTTTGTAAACCGTTTTCGCTAGTATCACAAAAACAATATGCGTAGGATGGGTTAAAAATGTTTGTTCTGTAGCGTAATAGGTCGTTGACGCGTTGGGTGAGATCTATTAATAAATACCCATGTGGTTGATCTGTTACATCTTTATATATTCTCATTAATTCAGAGGATTTTCAGGATGTATTTGTCAAACAAGGTTTGGAGTTTATCTCTTGGATTCTTAAAAACCACAATATATTTTGTGTTTAGAAATATGTCTCTTGTATGCGATGACTCATGAAAAATGTTCTGTGTAACCACAATAACAGATAAATTCCGATGATGTGAGCCTTTTGTAAAGAGTTCGCAAACATGTTTATTAAAATCACCCATCATTAGGTCATCTAAAATTAAAAAAATGGGCTCATTCGAATCGTTTTCGATTTCCTTAGGAATTCCTTTATAAATTCCTCTATTAATAGCAACATTTATTAACCTTTCTTTTAGTTTCAACGGTTTTTCTAGAAATGTAGTCTTTTCTGAACCGGATGGGCCGATTATAAGCATAGTAAATGGATGAATAAACTGTATAATAATTTTTTTCTGTTTATTATATGTATTCGTATATTTGATAAATTGAATTTTCCAGATACAAGTAAGTAATTACTATTATTTTCGTTCAGTTTGATGGGTCGCAAGCGAGCGTTTATTTAAATTGATTATTTGAAACTAAAACTAAGATACAAAATATTTCCCTAAGTTCCTAGCAATCAAGAGTGGGCGTCGGCAGCGTCGCAGCAGGCGTCGGCAGCGAAGCAGTGGGCGTCCGCAGCTACGTGGCGGAGAAGTGCTGATGATCGCACTTTAGCTGGTCGTTGACGTTTGATGGCAGCGGAAACAATGCAGACCTCTGGTCAGCATTTTGGGCACTTGTAATTACCCAGAAACAATGTCGAAACATGAGATGCGGGACAACGACTTATAGGACAATATCTTACACAAATATCTTAAATATATTATTTAGGGCATATTTTTTATACCCTGTACCTAAAAAGGTACAAGGGTATACTAATTTTGTGCAAATGTATGTAACATAGAGAAGGAGACGTCGGAGACCCCCCAAAGTTACCCACAATATGATCAGGGTGACTAGAGAAATTGATATAGCCATGTCCGTCCATCTGTCCGTCTGTCCGTCTGTCCGCGCGAACGCCTAGATCTTAGAGACTATAAGAGCTAGGATAACCAAACTTGGGATTCGGACTCCTTATGTGTGTACGCTGGTCATGTTTATTTTTTTTTCTCCCCCAGCCCCCCCTTCCACCACCTCATTTTTTCATAGCCACATAATTTCTAAACCTTTCGGATTTAAGTATTAGTTGCTTCTGAAAAGTTGTTAGGAATCTAAAAATCTTTCGATTGATATCAAACATGACTAAAATTGGACCATATTTACTCGAGATATACAAAAAACAAATTTTGAGGGTCAACATTTTAATTCCCCTTGCGTAACCTGCAATCCGCCGAATGAGCAGTCCGATAGATGGCGTGCTTGCAATATTGTAAACAATGTGTTTTTGGATTCAAAGGAATATTAAGACCAGAGGTTTTATGTGAATGCAGGCGACCAGGGTTACCACCCGACTAGGGTTGCCACTTTTTCTTTTTTAATTCCGTCTACTAGGTTCATTTTTTTGGAACTTTTGTGAAATCCAGTAATTTATTAAAATCAATTTTTCAACGTTAGGAAAGGTGAATTTTTAAATGCACACATTTATTTGCGTCAAACATGGTTTTCCAAAACTACTTTGGGCAGAAAATCTGCCATGCGGCGTGTGTTCAAATTGAAAGTCGAAAGTTTCAATTTCAGCTGGCAAATACGGTTCGCTTACTTGGACCTTGCACGCATCTTTCTGCGCTTACGCTTCAACCTACGCATACGCTTCTTACGCCACTTAGCTCTCATTTTCCTTCTAGTCACGAAGACGGTCTGAGAACGAAATTTCTATAATTGTTTTATTCAGACTTTTATCGCTGGAACACAATATAGCCTTGCGTAATTTATTGTTAGCCTTTTTCAAAACATAGAGCATATATTTGTGATCCTTTAATCGTTTAAAATTCTTTTTGTAAACCGTTTTCGCTAGTATCACAAAAACAATATGCGTAGGATGGGTTAAAAATGTTTGTTCTGTAGCGTAATAGGTCGTTGACGCGTTGGGTGAGATCTATTAATAAATACCCATGTGGTTGATCTGTTACATCTTTATATATTCTCATTAATTCAGAGGATTTTCAGGATGTATTTGTCAAACAAGGTTTGGAGTTTATCTCTTGGATTCTTAAAAACCACAATATATTTTGTGTTTAGAAATATGTCTCTTGTATGCGATGACTCATGAAAAATGTTCTGTGTAACCACAATAACAGATAAATTCCGATGATGTGAGCCTTTTGTAAAGAGTTCGCAAACATGTTTATTAAAATCACCCATCATTAGGTCATCTAAAATTAAAAAAATGGGCTCATTCGAATCGTTTTCGATTTCCTTAGGAATTCCTTTAAAATTCAATATATGGAGGGGGCCGCAAATTCCTCTATTAATAGCAACATTTATTAACCTTTCTTTTAGTTTCAACGGTTTTTCTAGAAATGTAGTCTTTTCTGAACCGGATGGGCCGATTATAAGCATAGTAAATGGATGAATAAACTGTATAATAATTTTTTTCTGTTTATTATATGTATTCGTATATTTGATAAATTGAATTTTCCAGATACAAGTAAGTAATTACTATTATTTTCGTTCAGTTTGATGGGTCGCAAGCGAGCGTTTATTTAAATTGATTATTTGAAACTAAAACTAAGATACAAAATATTTCCCTAAGTTCCTAGCAATCAAGAGTGGGCGTCGGCAGCGTCGCAGCAGGCGTCGGCAGCGAAGCAGTGGGCGTCCGCAGCTACGTGGCGGAGAAGTGCTGATGATCGCACTTTAGCTGGTCGTTGACGTTTGATGGCAGCGGAATTACCCAGAAACAATGTCGAAACATGAGATGCGGGACAACGACTTATAGGACAATATCTTACACAAATATCTTAAATATATTATTTAGGGCACATTTTTTATACCCTGTACCTAAAAAGGTACAAGGGTATACTAATTTTGTGCAAATGTATGTAACATAGAGAAGGAGACGTCGGAGACCCCCCAAAGTTACCCACAATATGATCAGGGTGACTAGAGAAATTGATATAGCCATGTCCGTCCATCTGTCCGTCTGTCCGTCTGTCCGCGCGAACGCCTAGATCTTAGAGACTATAAGAGCTAGGATAACCAAACTTGGGATTCGGACTCCTTATGTGTGTACGCTGGTCATGTTTTTTTTTTTTTCTCCCCCAGCCCCCCCTTCCACCCCCTCATTTTTTCATAGCCACATAATTTCTAAACCTTTCGGATTTAAGTATTAGTTGCTTCTGAAAAGTTGTTAGGAATCTAAAAATCTTTCGATTGATATCAAACATGACTAAAATTGGACCATATTTACTCGAGATATACAAAAAACAAATTTTGAGGGTCAACATTTTAATTCCCCTTGCGTAACCTGCAATCCGCCGAATGAGCAGTCCGATAGATGGCGTGCTTGCAATATTGTAAACAATGTGTTTTTGGATTCAAAGGAATATTAAGACCAGAGGTTTTATGTGAATGCAGGCGACCAGGGTTACCACCCGACTAGGGTTGCCACTTTTTCTTTTTTAATTCCGTCTACTAGGTTCATTTTTTTGGAACTTTTGTGAAATCCAGTAATTTATTAAAATCAATTTTTCAACGTTAGGAAAGGTGAATTTTTAAATGCACACATTTATTTGCGTCAAACATGGTTTTCCAAAACTACTTTGGGCAGAAAATCTGCCATGCGGCGTGTGTTCAAATTGAAAGTCGAAAGTTTCAATTTCAGCTGGCAAATACGGTTCGCTTACTTGACCTTGCACGCATCTTTCTGCGCTTACGCTTCAACCTACGCATACGCTTCTTACGCCACTTAGCTCTCATTTTCCTTCTAGTCACGAAGACGGTCTGAGAACGAAATTTCTATAATTGTTTTATTCAGACTTTTATCGCTGGAACACAATATCGCCTTGCGTAATTTATTGTTAGCCTTTTTCAAAACATAGAGCATATATTTGTGATCCTTTAATCGTTTAAAATTCTTTTTGTAAACCGTTTTCGCTAGTATCACAAAATCAATATGCGTAGGATGGGTTAAAAATGTTTGTTCTGTAGCGTAATAGGTCGTTGACGCGTTGGGTGAGATCTATTAATAAATACCCATGTGGTTGATCTGTTACATCTTTATATATTCTCATTAATTCAGAGGATTTTCAGGATGTATTTGTCAAACAAGGTTTGGAGTTTATCTCTTGGATTCTTAAAAACCACAATATATTTTGTGTTTAGAAATATGTCTCTTGTATGCGATGACTCATGAAAAATGTTCTGTGTAACCACAATAACAGATAAATTCCGATGATGTGAGCCTTTTGTAAAGAGTTCGCAAACATGTTTATTAAAATCACCCATCATTAGGTCATCTAAAATTAAAAAAATGGGCTCATTCGAATCGTTTTCGATTTCCTTAGGAATTCCTTTAAAATATTCAATATATTGGAAATTTGGCTTGGCATGATCTTCTGCATAAACCAAATTCCTCTATTAATAGCAACATTTATTAACCTTTCTTTTAGTTTCAACGGTTTTTCTAGAAATGTAGTCTTTTCTGAACCGGATGGGCCGATTATAAGCATAGTAAATGGATGAATAAACTGTATAATAATTTTTTTCTGTTTATTATATGTATTCGTATATTTGATAAATTGAATTTTCCAGATACAAGTAAGTAATTACTATTATTTTCGTTCAGTTTGATGGGTCGCAAGCGAGCGTTTATTTAAATTGATTATTTGAAACTAAAACTAAGATACAAAATATTTCCCTAAGTTCCTAGCAATCAAGAGTGGGCGTCGGCAGCGTCGCAGCAGGCGTCGGCAGCGAAGCAGTGGGCGTCCGCAGCTACGCGGCGGAGAAGTGCTGATGATCGCACTTTAGCTGGTCGTTGACGTTTGATGGCAGCGGAAACAATGCAGACCTCTGGTCAGCATTTTGGGCACTTGTAATTACCCAGAAACAATGTCGAAACATGAGATGCGGGACAACGACTTATAGGACAATATCTTACACAAATATCTTAAATATATTATTTAGGGCACATTTTTTATACCCTGTACCTAAAAAGGTACAAGGGTATACTAATTTTGTGCAAATGTATGTAACATAGAGAAGGAGACGTCGGAGACCCCCCAAAGTTACCCACAATATGATCAGGGTGACTAGAGAAATTGATATAGCCATGTCCGTCCATCTGTCCGTCTGTCCGCGCGAACGCCTAGATCTTAGAGACTATAAGAGCTAGGATAACCAAACTTGGGATTCGGACTCCTTATGTGTGTACGCTGGTCATGTTTATTTTCTTTTCTCCCCCAGCCCCCCCTTCCACCCCCTCATTTTTTCATAGCCACATAATTTCTAAACCTTTCGGATTTAAGTATTAGTTGCTTCTGAAAAGTTGTTAGGAATCTAAAAATCTTTCGATTGATATCAAACATGACTAAAATTGGACCATATTTACTCGAGATATACAAAAAACAAATTTTGAAGGTCAACATTTTAATTCCCCTTGCGTAACCTGCAATCCGCCGAATGAGCAGTCCGATAGATGGCGTGCTTGCAATATTGTAAACAATGTGTTTTTGGATTCAAAGGAATATTAAGACCAGAGGTTTTATGTGAATGCAGGCTACCAGGGTTACCACCCGACTAGGGTTGCCACTTTTTCTTTTTTAATTCCGTCTACTAGGTTCATTTTTTTGGAACTTTTGTGAAATCCAGTAATTTATTAAAATCAATTTTTCAACGTTAGGAAAGGTGAATTTTTAAATGCACACATTTATTTGCGTCAAACATGGTTTTCCAAAACTACTTTGGGCAGAAAATCTGCCATGCGGCGTGTGTTCAAATTGAAAGTCGAAAGTTTCAATTTCAGCTGGCAAATACGGTTCGCTTACTTGGACCTTGCACGCATCTTTCTGCGCTTACGCTTCAACCTACGCATACGCTTCTTACGCCACTTAGCTCTCATTTTCCTTCTAGTCACGAAGACGGTCTGAGAACGAAATTTCTATAATTGTTTTATTCAGACTTTTATCGCTGGAACACAATATAGCCTTGCGTAATTTATTGTTAGCCTTTTTCAAAACATAGAGCATATATTTGTGATCCTTTAATCGTTTAAAATTCTTTTTGTAAACCGTTTTCGCTAGTATCACAAAAACAATATGCGTAGGATGGGTTAAAAATGTTTGTTCTGTAGCGTAATAGGTCGTTGACGCGTTGGGTGAGATCTATTAATAAATACCCATGTGGTTGATCTGTTACATCTTTATATATTCTCATTAATTCAGAGGATTTTCAGGATGTATTTGTCAAAAAAGGTTTGGAGTTTATCTCTTGGATTCTTAAAAACCACAATATATTTTGTGTTTAGAAATATGTCTCTTGTATGCGATGACTCATGAAAAATGTTCTGTGTAACCACAATAACAGATAAATTCCGATGATGTGAGCCTTTTGTAAAGAGTTCGCAAACATGTTTATTAAAATCACCCATCATTAGGTCATCTAAAATTAAAAAAATGGGCTCATTCGAATCGTTTTCGATTTCCTTAGGAATTCCTTTAAAATATTCAATATATTGGAAATTTGGCTTGGATGATCTTCTGCATAACACAAATTCCTCTATTAATAGCAACATTTATTAACCTTTCTTTTAGTTTCAACGGTTTTTCTAGAAATGTAGTCTTTTCTGAACCGGATGGGCCGATTATAAGCATAGTAAATGGATGAATAAACTGTATAATAATTTTTTTCTGTTTATTATATGTATTCGTATATTTGATAAATTGAATTTTCCAGATACAAGTAAGTAATTACTATTATTTTCGTTCAGTTTGATGGGTCGCAAGCGAGCGTTTATTTAAATTGATTATTTGAAACTAAAACTAAGATACAAAATATTTCCCTAAGTTCCTAGCAATCAAGAGTGGGCGTCGGCAGCGTCGCAGCAGGCGTCGGCAGCGAAGCAGTGGGCGTCCGCAGCTACGCGGCGGAGAAGTGCTGATGATCGCACTTTAGCTGGTCGTTGACGTTTGATGGCAGCGGAAACAATGCAGACCTCTGGTCAGCATTTTGGGCACTTGTAATTACCCAGAAACAATGTCGAAACATGAGATGCGGGACAACGACTTATAGGACAATATCTTACACAAATATCTTAAATATATTATTTAGGGCACATTTTTTATACCCTGTACCTAAAAAGGTACAAGGGTATACTAATTTTGTGCAAATGTATGTAACATAGAGAAGGAGACGTCGGAGACCCCCCAAAGTTACCCACAATATGATCAGGGTGACTAGAGAAATTGATATAGCCATGTCCGTCCATCTCTCCGTCTGTCCGCGCGAACGCCTAGATCTTAGAGACTATAAGAGCTAGGATAACCAAACTTGGGATTCGGACTCCTTATGTGTGTACGCTGGTCATGTTTTTTTTCTTTTCTCCCCCAGCCCCCCCTTCCACCCCCTCATTTTTTCATAGCCACATAATTTCTAAACCTTTCGGATTTAAGTATTAGTTGCTTCTGAAAAGTTGTTAGGAATCTAAAAATCTTTCGATTGATATCAAACATGACTAAAATTGGACCATATTTACTCGAGATATACAAAAAACAAATTTTGAGGGTCAACATTTTAATTCCCCTTGCGTAACCTGCAATCCGCCGAATGTGCAGTCCGATAGATGGCGTGCTTGCAATATTGTAAACAATGTGTTTTTGGATTCAAAGGAATATTAAGACCAGAGGTTTTATTTGAATGCAGGCGACCAGGGTTACCACCCGACTAGGGTTGCCACTTTTTCTTTTTTAATTCCGTCTACTAGGTTCATTTTTTTGGAACTTTTGTGAAATCCAGTAATTTATTAAAATCAATTTTTCAACGTTAGGAAAGATGAATTTTTAAATGCACACATTTATTTGCGTCAAACATGGTTTTCCAAAACTACTTTGGGCAGAAAATCTGCCATGCGGCGTGTGTTCAAATTGAAAGTCGAAAGTTTCAATTTCAGCTGGCAAATACGGTTCGCTTACTTGGACCTTGCACGCATCTTTCTGCGCTTACGCTTCAACCTACGCATACGCTTCTTACGCCACTTAGCTCTCATTTTCCTTCTAGTCACGAAGACGGTCTGAGAACGAAATTTCTATAATTGTTTTATTCAGACTTTTATCGCTGGAACACAATATAGCCTTGCGTAATTTATTGTTAGCCTTTTTCAAAACATAGAGCATATATTTGTGATCCTTTAATCGTTTAAAATTCTTTTTGTAAACCGTTTTCGCTAGTATCACAAAATCAATATGCGTAGGATGGGTTAAAAATGTTTGTTCTGTAGCGTAATAGGTCGTTGACGCGTTGGGTGAGATCTATTAATAAATACCCATGTGGTTGATCTGTTACATCTTTATATATTCTCATTAATTCAGAGAATTTTCAGGATGTATTTGTCAAAAAAGGTTTGGAGTTTATCTCTTGGATTCTTAAAAACCACAATATATTTTGTGTTTAGAAATATGTCTCTTGTATGCGATGACTCATGAAAAATGTTCTGTGTAACCACAATAACAGATAAATTCCGATGATGTGAGCCTTTTGTAAAGAGTTCGCAAACATGTTTATTAAAATCACCCATCATTAGGTCATCTAAAATTAAAAAAATGGGCTCATTCGAATCGTTTTCGATTTCCTTAGGAATTCCTTTAAATTCCTCTATTAATAGCAACATTT
>JBAMCM010000497.1:0-42634 GCA_037075145.1 Scaptodrosophila latifasciaeformis
TTGTAAATAATATAATAATTAAATAATATAATAATCGATAAATAGTCTAAGTTTGAATAAGAATACAACCCTGTAAGTTAGTTTTAAGAAAAACCGATAAAATAATAAAGAGCGGGCACTCAGTTGCGAGTGGCCGGTGTGCGAGAAAGATCACAAATTAGACTTTTACATTTCAGATGTGAAAAAACCCACAGTGAAAAATGAAATATGATCAAATTCTTAAGAAGTCAAAAGAAGAATTGTTGAACATTTTAATAAACGAAAAAGTGTCATTCAATCAAACTGCTCCAATTCACCAACTAAGATTGGCAGTAAATAAAATAATGCAAAATAACATGAAAGACAGTAAAGTTGAACATTGTTGCAAGAAACTTCTGGAAGCAGACGGAGACGAATGCACCGTTAAGGCCGGTACGGTGGCGCCAAAAAGTAACGGGAAAATTTCAAGTGAAGTGTCGTGCACGTCTGACGACATTGAATTGGCGCCGATCACGAATTTGTCTGTACCTTTAGTAGGATTGCTTGATGAAGCAGACAAGGAAATCAATATTGGGCTGGATGACTATTCACAGGAAATAGAATATTTGCGGCGCCAAGAAGAAGTGTATGCAGCCAGAATAAGAGTAGCTGAAATGAAAAACGCAATTAACCGAGCAGAAGCTGCTGTTATTCAGAAACCTAAGTTGCAGTTAACAGATGTGGAATCGTTGGTCGAGCCTTTTTCTGGAGATGATGGATGCCCTGTAAACAGCTGGATAAAGGAATTTGAAGCCATTATGGATCATTTTGAGGTACCAGAATATCAACGGTGGATGTACAGTAAGCGACTATTGCGTGGTTCAGCCAAGGAGTACATTAATTATACAGGCCTGTTAACTTGGAAACAAGTACGAGATGAGCTTTTGAAGATATTTGAAAAAAAGGTAACGGCTTGGGATATTTGCAAACAATTAGAAAATAGGAAGAAGACCGAAAAGGAAACGCCATTGCAGTACTTCATAGCAATGTGTGGTATTGCACGCCAGGCCAAGATAGAAACGGTTGACATAGTTCAGTTCATAGTAAGTGGACTGCAGGACAAAACAGGTAGATCAGAGCCCCTTCTGTACTCAAAGTCCCTAGACGAGCTGCGTGAGAAAATCCTGGTGTACGAAAAGGTATTGTTAAATACGGATATTAGAATTCGATTTTCAAACAAGTCCGGTGCGGACAAGAATGCAGGCAATAAGGAAGGAAATATTCGCTGTTATAATTGTCGCCAGTTTGGCCATATGATGAAGCAGTGCGAAAAACCTAAGAGGCCGGATAATACATGCTTTTATTGCTGGAGTACAGAACACAAATTTAATGAATGCCCTCGAAAGAAATTGGGTGCTGTAGTGAACACCACCCAAGAGAATATAAAAGAATCTTTCGAAAAATCTGTTGACTATTTACAAAATCTTAATTTATGAATTCCGTGTGGTGAAAAGAGTGAAAAACAATATTCAGTTTTACTTGATTCGGGAAGTCCAGTTAGTTTTATAAGAGTTTCATTAATACCGAAATATTTTAAGATTAAGAAACCAAAACTTGAATATTATGCAATGGGATATTATCCTATAAAAACAATGGGTAAAATAAAATGTTCAGTTCGCGTTGAAGGAAATTTATATTATGTTTGGTTGTATATTATAAAAGACAAACTTTTGCCTACACCTATATTATTTGGACGGGATTCATTGAAGAATCTAAACATATTTTTGGTTTATAAGAAAAATATTACAAGTAAAGATAACCTAACAAATACGAAAATAGAAGCGACTCTTTTCACCACGAATCAAATAAAAAACAATGAAATACGTAATCCAATAAAATTAGTTGATAAGCCAATTAAAAATAATGTTAACAATGCAGACAGGAAGGTAAAATGTGAACATGAAGATGCAAAAAGTGTAAACATGGAATTTTTAGATGCATTTAGGAATGTATTTATATGTACGGATGAAGAAAACGAAATTACTATAGGCTTTGAATTTGGAAAAGAAAATTTTGAAAAATGTTATAATTTGGTAAAATCTCGATGTCTAGAGAAAATGCATGATTACACTAGGAAACCTAGTTATCAGATGACAATTCGATTAACTGATGATTCTCCATTCCATTGCTCGCCTCGTCGGTTGTCATATTATGAAAAAGAGAAGGTTGCCGAAATAATAGAAGATTTATTAGAAAAAAAAATTATACGTCATAGTCAGTCTGCATATGCTTCAGCAATTGTTTTGGTTAGGAAAAAGTCCGGTGACATTCGAATGTGTATTGATTATAGAGGGTTAAATAAGAAAATGGTAAAGGATAATTTTCCTTTGCCATTGATTGAGGACTGCTTAGACTACTTGGAGGGTAAATGTTGTTTTTCTATTATAGACTTGAAAAGCGGGTTTCATCAGATAGGAGTGGAGGAAAGTTCAATAAAATACACTTCTTTCGTGACCCCCCAAGGCCAATATGAGTACCTAAGAATGCCCTTTGGGTTAAAAAATGGGCCGGCGATATTCCAACGATTTATTTTTGACACATTTAGAGACTTGATTAGAGAAAAATGTATTATAGTATATATGGACGATATAGTGGTGGCAACTAGAACTGTAGAAGAACATTTAGTGATCTTGGATAGGTTGCTGACTCGAGTTTCCGAATACAACCTAGAGATGAATATAAAAAAATGTAAATTCTTGCAAACTGAATGCGAATTCTTGGGATACAAAATAAGCCAATATGGTATAACACCCAGTGAGTCACATGTGGCAACTTTGAAATCATATCCCGTGCCGACAAACATTAATGGATTGCATTCGTGTTTGGGATTCTTTTCTTACTTTCGTAGATTTGTGTTTTCATTTGCTCTGACAGCAAGGCCTTTGACAGAATTGTTGAAGCGGGGAGGGCCATTCCCATTAAATGAGGAACAATTACGAGCATTTAATACATTGAAGCTGGCTTTGGCAAGTCCTCCAGTTTTGGCAATTTATAGTCCTAAAAAGGAAACGGAATTGCATACAGATGCTAGCTCTTATGGGTATGGAGCTATACTGATGCAGAGACAGGAGGATGGGAAAATGCATCCAGTGGCATTCTATTCAGGAAAAACAACAGCTGCTGAATCTCGATACCACAGTTTTGAATTGGAGACATTGGCTATCATCCAGGCCTTACGCCGGTTTAGGGTATACTTGGAACATAGACCCATAAAAATAGTGACAGACTGTAACTCTTTAGTACAAACTCTTAGCAGAAAAGCAATAAATCCGAGGATAGCGCGGTGGTCTCTGGAACTGGAAAACTATGATTATACTGTGGTTCATAGGCCGGCTGCAAATATGGCCCATGTAGATGCTTTAAGTAGACAAGATCAGTTTTTGGATTCTATTCAAAATAAAGAGGAAGGGCAAGAAGGAGGTTTATCCCTAGAATATGAACAAGATGTTGACATTCAAAACCATAGAGAGAATATTCAAAACCGTAGAGAGAATATTGTAAACCATAGAGAGAATATTCAAATCCGTAGAGAGAATATTGTAAACCATAGAGAGAATATTCAAAACCGTAGAGAGAATATTGTAAACCATAGAGAAAATATTCAAAACCATAGAGATAGGATAGAAAGTCATAGAAAAAACTGGGAGGAATTCGAATATGACCATAGAGAGAGCATTGAAGAACCAGGGGGAGGGGTTAATGGAATTAATAGTGGAGCCCAACGGAAGTCAATTCCGGAAACGGAAGATACACTAGATTTTATGGAAGAACGGCACATAAACTCATTGGTTGCTGTGGTAGGAGCCACGCCGAAGGATGTGGACTTTATATTACAAACAGAACAGATGAGAGATGAAGAAATAATAAAAATTCGTGACAAACTAGAGACAGGTGAAGTGAAAGGCTTTGAATTGTTAGATGGCGTGGTATATAGAAAAAATAAAGATGAAAACCTTCGGTTGTATGCTCCTGTATGCATGGAAGAGCAGTTAATTAGAAAATCGCATGAGAAGCTGGGACATATGGGAACCGAAAAATGTGTAAATGATTTGATGAAGTTCTATTGGTTTCCATCTATGCGGAGTAAGGTAGAAAGATTTATTAGGAACTGCTTGCCGTGTATATTACATTCAGTCCCTAGAACAATACACAATCGGACACTGCATAGTATTCCAAAGATATCCGTACCGTTTCATACCATTCATGTAGACCACCTGGGCCCACTGCCTAGTATCACGTCCAAGAGAAAGCATCTTTTGGTAATCATTGACGCCTTTACAAAGTTTGTTAAGTTGTTTCCCGTAAATGGTACAAGTACAAGAGAAGTGAAAGAATCTCTTAACCAATATTTTAATTATTATAGTAGGCCAAAAAGAATTATTTCGGACCGAGGCACATGCTTTACTTCATTAGACTTTTCAAGCTTTTTGGTTGAACGGCAGATAGAACATATTAAGGTCGCTAGTGGAGCGCCTCAGGCAAATGGGCAGGTGGAAAGGGTCAACAGAGTGCTTATCCCCATGTTGGGAAAATTATCAGAACCAATTGAACAAGCAGATTGGTACAAGTTGTTGCACAAAGTTGAATTCGCCTTAAATAATTCTAAACACAGTAGTACACT
This sequence comes from Scaptodrosophila latifasciaeformis, assembly GCA_037075145.1. Classification (NCBI taxonomy): domain Eukaryota; kingdom Metazoa; phylum Arthropoda; class Insecta; order Diptera; family Drosophilidae; genus Scaptodrosophila; species Scaptodrosophila latifasciaeformis. The sequence goes on from JBAMCM010000497.1 coordinate 4,640, forward strand.
GGAGACACCTAGTATTTTGCTTTTTGGTGTTCGTCAGAAAGGACCAATTATAGACGAACTTTCAGAATATTTAGAAGAAAAGCTGAATGAGAAATGTGGTAGCTTAGAGTCAATACGAAAAGAAGCCGGTAAAAACATTTTGGATTCACAGGCTAGAAATGAAGAAATATCAGACAGCAAGCATAAGCCTCCGAGGGCTTACCAGGTAGGAGAATATGTTGCTGTTAGGAATATAAACTTTACACCGGGAGTAAATAAAAAATTCGCTCCAAAATATCGTGGACCTTATAGAGTGAGTAGGGTCTTAGGCAATGACCGTTATGAGATAATGGATGTGGAGGATTGTCAGCTGACTCAGATCCCTTATTGTAGTATCTTGGAAGCCGCTAGGCTTAAGCCCTGGATTCAAACACTGGCAAAAACCATTTCTTTATGTTGTTAGATCGAGGGCGATCTGTAGTCAGATTGGCCGAATGTAAATAATATAATAATTAAATAATATAATAATCGATAAATAGTCTAAGTTTGAATAAGAATACAACCCTGTAAGTTAGTTTTAAGAAAAACCGATAAAATAATAAAGAGCGGGCACTCAGTTGCGAGTGGCCGGTGTGCGAGAAAGATCACAAATTAGACTTTTACACTATGTACTATTTCCAGTACGTCACCGCTTCTCTTTTCGGTCGCTGCCTTGTAAGTGTTTGCAGTTTGCTTTTCGCTTATACAAATTTCACATTTCGATAACTTTGCCTGTTTATCGAAATTCATGCCATATACTTTCTTATTGATAGCCATGTCTTTTAAGTCTCTTTCATTTAAATGACCCATACGGTAATGCCACATATCTATATCACTTTGTTCTTCGATTACTTTATTTGCTTGGTCACTTTCCATATCCATATAATATAAATTACCGTATCGCTTAGCATGTAGCCAAACACTTTTACCGTCTTTTAAAATTATCGCTTCATTTTTCTTAAAAATCACTTCATGACCTCTGTCTGTTATTTGAGAAACTGATAGTAAGTTTTGTCGCAAGTCAGAAACATATAAAACTTGCTTCAATTTAATTTCACATGGTCTTTTTCGATTTTCTCGAATTTTGAGGTTCACGTCACCAACACCATTTACTTTAGCTGTTTCATTATTTGCCAAGTGCAATGTCTTTTCGATATGCTTTATACTGTCAAATAAATTTTTGCTAGAACTCATGTGTGAAGAGCACCCACTGTCTAGGCACCATAAATCATATCTCTCCGCAACTGAGAAACCGTGCTCACACACATTAAAAGTTGTGTTTGTCACTTTTTTGTTCCGATCTCTGTCTTTGTTCATTCCGTTATTCTTGAATTTGCTTTTTTCTTTTACACGACACTCGCGCGCTAGATGCCCAATTTTACCGCATGTATAACACTTTCTGTCCTCTTTTTGTTTTTGCCTTTCGGTGCCTTTTTGGCGGTCAGCATATAATGCGTTTTGAACTTCGCGGTCTTTCTTTACTTTTCGCGCTTCTGATTCCTCGAGAATTTTTACGCGAAGCACATCGGCACTTGGTAACTCATCTCTTGTTTCTATGGCGCATCTAAATGTTTCGTATGTATCGGGTAGACTATACAACAACAAAATCACTAATAGGTCTTCGCCGACAACAACACCTATTTCTTTTAATTTTTTGTACGCGTCAAAGAACTCTCTTAGGTGCTCCCTCATGTCCCCATTTTCGCTCATGCGGGACAAGGCAATGCGTTTTAGCAAACCGGCTTTTCTGACGGGGCCTTTCGATTGAAAAGTATTTTCTAACTTTATCCAGCATTCCCTAGCTGTCGCGCATCCCTCAATAACGTTTAACTCCGATTCACTGACCGACAATATAATATCTGCCTGAGCCTTCAAGTCTTGTGCTTTCCACAACATTTTTTCCGGGTCTTTCTGTGGGCATTTCTCTGTGCCTTCAACATACTGCCATAAGTCATTTTTCACTAGAACGGCGCGCATTTTCAGTTTCCATGTATCATAATTTTCCGCACTGAGCGGCTCAATTCTCATGACATTTCCAGCCATTTTCCACGACTTCACTTTTGTTTTCCAAAATAGTTAATTTCACAATTTTTCGTAATCGAGATCTCACGCACACACTTTCTTACATTAAAGCTATTGCCTCCTGGGCCCATAACCTGTTAGATATTGGGTTCTTTATTATAAGATGTGTTGTTACGATTTAAGTTACTATTACAATATTGTCTTATTTGAAAACTAACTCGTCACGGCCAAGCATGATGCCTCTCCGGCATGTTCAACTAGACTGTTCTTTTCTGTTCCGTTTGCGAACAATCGTTTATTCAAACATGAGATGCCAGATTGTTATTTTATACTTATTGAAATATCGTTACTTTCAAACATATTCCTTGAAGGTGAGTAATTGTATCCAATCCTCCTTCTCGAATCCAATAAAATTTTTATTATTTTGTTGAAGCCAGACGATTGGTTTAAATTTTCTACTTGTAGAAAATCCACATTTTAGTTTTAAATTATGTAAAATGTAGTATTCAAAACCAAAAACAATTTCATGGTCTTGTTTTTTTTTATTACTATTATTATTTTTTTTTGTAAGCTCCATTTTATTCAAGAAACACTGTAAAATTGAGAGAATCATAGAAATTACTTGCTATATAAGGGGAAGTCATTATTGTGATATCATTTAGTATTCAAGTTGCGTTTGATTTAAAATGGTTCAAGTTAATAGAGATACTAGCGTTCTAGTCGACTTTCAATATGTGTATGGAAATAATAAACAAATTTTCGTAAAAGAATTGGTATACATGCAGACTGGTTCCGTGATCCCGAATTTTTTCTATTTCAAGCCGCCCTATGATGTCAAAGAACTTACTGAAGAAACCAGGTGCACTCAACTTAAAATTCAACAGAATATAAACGGCTTGGATTGGTCCGGAGGCGATATTCATTATTTGTGTATTGCCGATATAATAGCTCCTCTAAATAGTTTCTCGACAATTATTGTTCGAGGAAATACAAAAAAAGAATTTTTACAAAAATATATTACTACTAATATCATTGATATAGATATTGGAATGAGCTTGAACCGCTTTCCGAATTATTTTACAAATTGTAGAATACACAAGCATATAAAAAATAAATGTGCCCTAAATAATATATTTAAGTTATTTGTGTATCTGGAAAATTCAAATTATCAAATATACGAATACATAGAATAAACAGTAATAAAATGATTGTACAATTTATTCATCCATTTACTATGCTTATAAGCGGCCCATCCGGTTCAGGAAAAACTACATTTCTAGAAAACCTGTTGAAACTAAAAGAAAGGTTAATAAATGTTGCTATTAATAGAGTAATTTGGTGTTATGCAGAAGATCATGCCAAGCCAAATTTCCAAAATATTGAATATTTTAAAGGAATTCCTGAGGAAATCGAAAACGAGTCGAATGAACCCATTCTTTTAATTTTAGATGACCTAATGATGGGTGCTTTTAATAAAAATGTTTGTGAACTCTTTACAAAAGGCTCACATCATAGGAATTTATCTGTTATTGTGGTTACCCAGAACATTTTTCATAAGTCATCGCATACAAGAGACATATCTTTAAACACAAAATATATTGTGGTTTTTAAGAATCCAAGAGATAAACTCCAATTTTATTATCTTGCTCGACAAATACATCCTGAAAATCCCTCTGAATTAATGAGTATATATAAAGATGTAACAGATCAACCACATGGGTATTTGTTAATAGATCTCACCCAACGCGTCAACGATCTATTTCGCTACAGAACAAACATTTTTAACCCATTTTACGCATATTGTTTTTGTAATACTAGCGAAAATGGTTTACAAAAAGAATCTGAAACTATTAAAGGATCACAAACATATGCTCTATGTTTTGAAAAAGGCTAATAATAAATTACGCAAGGCAATATTGTGCTCCAGCGATAAAAGTCTAATTAAAACAATTATAGAAATTGTACTTAATACTTTGCAAGGCAATCATAAATTGAGTGGAAAACAAATGAATATAATGAAAAAGTATAAAAATATTCTTCGCTTTATATCATGTCCAAAGCGCTCTATAAATTCAAAGAGGAAAGTTCTTATTCAACACGGAGGATTTCTTCCAGTTTTAATAACATCATTGCTTTCAAGCATTTTTGGAAAAATTCTAGAAAATGTATAATAACAAACAAAAATTACACAAGGTAATAGTTATGCATCCGAATGCTTATAATAAGCTTGTTAAATCAGATAACGGAGAAGATTTAATAAATTTTAAGTTAATACCAATATTATTAAATAATAAGCTTAGTGATTTTAATAAATGGATTAAAATACGTCAAGAGTTAAATATATTTCAAAATAAGAAACGAAAACCTAATTATAATTTTGGTCGAGATGAAAAATCTAATTTATTTAAACATTCAGAAGCTCAAACTGAAGAAATAGCAGAAAAGGAGAGATACAATAAATAAAAAACAATTCTTGGAAGCGATTACAGATAAAGTCAGAGAAAAATTCCCTGACATGTTAAGAAAAGAGCCAATTGAAAATAAAAGAGAATCGATGAGTAAGAGAACATTTTCAACGATTTCTGATGGTGAAATTAATAGTCAAACAACAAAAAAATATAAAGCATCAAGAGACCCATTAACAAAACAACAAATAAGACTCAAAAACAAACTCGAGAACAAACTCAAGAAATATAAACAGTCACATAACAATATTCGAAGTGATAGTTATGCACAAGAAAAAGCCCAACTACGAAGATTAAATTTAAGAAATCGTTCAATACAAATTGGAAAAAATAAATTGAACTGGATTTCGTGCGACTAAAATGAGTAGCTGCAATCAGTTTTATACTACAATTATTAGTAATAATTCTATGAATATTTACCCAGAAAATGTGAAATCGAGTTTTACTAATATGGTGCAAATCTTCGATAAAGTTGGTGAAGACTGGGAAGTCGGAATATCAGAAATATTTTTAAGCAATTTCCTCTCTCCTTATGCATACTGTTTTGAGGAGGGCATTGATTTATGCCACCTAGTTCTATTTGCGAAGGGTGTTACGCGAAATTGTTCTTTTATAAAAAACCAAACACTAAATTAAGAGAACAGAGTTTGTTGTTTTGGACTTCACTTGTTTTCAATATTTTATTAGTTATAATTAATTATTAATTGCGCGACAGCGGCTAGCGATTAGTGCGAACGAAAGCTTAGCGAAGACAGTTAAAAGGAATGCGTTTACATGCGTGTACATAAGAAGTTTTTAGAGAGTGAATATAAGCATAAAACAGATTTAGTGATAATAAGCAACAATGAGCAAGTAAGAACAATTGGCGGGAGAATTTACGTTATATTTGAATTTGAATTTTTAAGATAGGTATTAGGTTTGAACATTATTTATGTTGTGTTTATTGTATATGTTGTGCATTGTTTGTGGAGGCTTTGATCTGCTCCCGACATACTCCCCCCGCTGGAAGAGGCAGGCTGACAGCTGATGTGGTCTCAAGGGGCAGAGCGGCTAATTTGCCTATTGCACGTCTAGTGGTACCAGTGGCGGTTCGAATAACTGCAACTCGGGCGACGCCATCACTTCCAGGAATGATGCTCTCGACCTTTCCGATCCGCCATTGCAAGGGAGGGAGAGCGTCATCTTTAAGTAACACAATGCTGTGCACCAGGAGATTTGGTTTCGAAACTCTCCATTTTCCGCGCTCTTGCAGATTCGACAAATATGCTGTGCTCCATTTGCGCCAAAATGTTTGCTGCATTTGACAGACCAGTTGCCATCGACTTAAGCGATTGATGTTGAGGTGGGTTATATCTGGCTGGTCGATCGTCGCAAATGGTGCACCAATCAGGAAATGTCCAGGGGTGAGGACTTCCAAATCATCTGGGCTTTCTGAAATTGGACAAATTGGGCGTGAATTAAGCATGGCAGATATTTCACAAACTAATGTTCGAAGCTCATGAAATGATAGGACTGATTTGCCAACAACGCGAACAAAGTGATATTTGGCCGATTTTACAGCGGCCTCCCACAGTCCACCAAAGTGGGGAGAACGAGGCGGGATGAATTTCCAAATGATGCTGTTTGTCACAAAGGCATTGCGAAGCTCGATATTTTGAGGATCAGCAAGAAAAAGTGTTCTGAGCTCATTTAGTTCATTTTTGGCTCCTACGAAATTCGTTGCATTATCTGACCATATGGTACTCGGCTTGCCTCTGATGCTAATGAATCGCTTCAAAGCTGCAATAAATGAGGCTGCAGATAAATTCTCCACCAATTCCAAATGTGTTGCCTTTGTTGAAAAACAGACGAAGATGGCGATATAGCACTTTGAGGGTGGCCGGTTTCTGACTTCGTGCTTTATATAAAATGGTCCACAAAAATCAATCCCAGTCGTTGTAAAAGGTCGACATGGTTGAACACGGCTTTCTGGCAGGGGACCCATGATGGTCTCTAAAATAATAGGCTTTACTCGAAAGCAGCGAACACATTTCCGTATTGTGGCAGCTACTGTCTTTCGGCCTCCAATCGGCCAAAATCGTTGTCGCAATGCGGATAGAAGACTCTGGGGTCCTGCGTGGAGAAATTGGACATGGAAGTGAGTTATAATTGCACGAGTCACAGGATGATCCTTTGGCAGTAGCATAGGGTGTCTTGCTTCAAAATCTAGAATTGAGTTTTGTAGCCGACCGCTAACTCGCAGCAATCCTTCACGATCAAGCATCGGGCACAATGAAAATAGTTTGTTTTTTGGTGATAGCTGCCTTTTTGCTGATAAAGTTTTATATTCATCAGTTAACTGGGATCGCTGTATTATTTTGACGATGAGATGTGTACCGCCTTTAATGTCAGCGACAGTTAAAGGCCCATACCGATGTTCTTTGGATCTCAGCAACAAAAATCTATGTACATATCCAAAGACCCTTTGTAATTTAGCGAACGAATTTTGAAATTTACATCCATATGTGATGTCGTGTTTTTCTGCCAAAAGTAAAATATTGCGACGACGCTCGGGTAACTCTACGACTGAAGTCGCAAGAACTGGCCAACAGGAAGCATCCGATCGCAGAAAGGTAGGTCCTTCTCGCCATAAATTTGATTCCAGAAGCTCGCGTGGAGTGCATCCTCTGGACAATATGTCAGCTGGATTTAAGTTTGTGGGTACGTGGTGCCAAGTCATGTCCTTTGTGCGTTCCTGAATCTGGGCAATCCTATTGGATACGAAAATATTAAAGTCTGATGGAGCTTGACGAATCCAAGAGAGTACAATTGTTGAATCAGACCAACAGTGAAAGGAGCAAGGATAGGAAATATTCTTAGCGATGTTAGAAGCAAGTTCTGATAGTAGCAATGCTGCGCATAATTCCAGTTTGGGTATCGTTAGAGTTTTTAAAGGCGAGACTCTAGATTTGGAACAAAGCAAATGTGTCGAGCATATCCCATACGATTCGGATCGCACGTAAACGCAGGCGCCATACGCAGAAAGACTTGCATCACAGAAGGCATGGATTTCCAACGACGAATTTGGCTGCATAACGAACCTTGGAAATTTGAGATGACTGACTGAAGATATTTGTTTTATGTGCTCCAACCATAAGGAGTGCAGCGATTGCGGCAGAGATTCATCCCAGTCACATTTTTCTTTCCATAAGATTTGGAGAAATATTTTCAGTCTGGTTATAATGGGTGCAATTAGTCCAAGGGGATCGTAGAATTTGGCAACTGTCGACAAGATGGATCGTTTTGTAGCAGGTTTTTGCTGAATAGTTTCGGAAAGGCTGAAGAGGAGATTATCCGAGTTGGTGTCCCAAAGAAGACCTAAGGTTTTCAGAACATCAGTGCCATCGTGAAAACTCATTGTTTTCTCACGATCCTCCTGTGGTTCTCCATCAAGGGCTGCAAGCTCATTGGAACACCATTTTCGAATTGGAAAGTGTCCTCTTCTCAGCAAGGCCTTGACTTGTTGACGAATTTTCGATACCTCTTCAATTGAGTCTCCTCCTGAAATTAGATCGTCGACGTAGAAGTCTCTTCGAATTATTTTTGCTGCCAATGGAAATTCAGTTTCCTCGTCGTACGAAAGTTGGTGCATAGCACGAATTGCTAAGAAGGCAGCAGGTTTCGTTCCATATGTGACGGTATCGAGAGTATAAACCTTGATTGCCTCATTAGGGTTGTCTCGCCATAATATACATTGAAGGTATTGGTCAGGGTGCTTAACCCTCACACATCGATACATCTTACAGATGTCTCCACACAATGCTACCTTGAAGAATCTGAAGCGAAGCAAGGTGTTGAAAATTTTGGGCTGAATCGTGGGCCCTGAAAAAAGCAAGTCATTTAAGGAGTAGCCAGAAGTTGATTTTGCTGATCCATCGAACACGACTCGCAATTTGGTGGTTGTGCTGCTTAGCTTCTGAACGCAATGATGAGGCAAGTAGAACTGGGGAACCGATGACTGCCGAGAGGAAAGTGACATGTGTTTTAAATCAATGTATTCCTTAATGAATGCCATGTATTGGGACTTCAAAATTGTGTTTTTTGCTAGCTTGGATTCCAATGATTTAAAACGTCTAAGAGCAAGAGCTGTATGAGTCTCCAAGCTTGTCGAAATTGGATTTTGCGGGTAATCGAACAGAATATTGCCCACAAGCAAGGCGTGAAAACGATTTTAAGAAAAGCTGCTCACAAAGGGCTTCTTCATCGGTGGGAACAGCTAAAGATCCACAATCGCTGTCGATTTCCCAAAACCGTTTTACCAAGTCTGGTATCGAATCGGTTTCGTGCTGGATTCCAAGTTTGGATGACGAAATAGCCAAGACAGAGTTTTTGGCACGCGAAACTGAAATGGCTCCACAAGCAATCCAGCCAAGTCTGGTTTTTTGTAGAGTAGGCAGATGTTTGGCCAACTGAATGTTTCCAACGCAATGAAGTTCATAAAATAGACCAGCTCCAATAAGCAGGTCAATTCGTTGGCTCTTATAGAACAGTGGGTCAGCTAGGCATAAATTCTTTGGTATGTTCCAATCTGAAGAATTTAAATCGAAGTGCGGCTGGTAATCAGTGATTGTTGGCATTATACTGGCAGATAGTGATGTGCTGTACTTGTTATCCCGAGAATGAATAACAAGATCAACAGCCCTTTCAGACGCTACGGAAGATTCACAGACCCCTGAGATAGAACTGTTAAAATGTCGAGTTGCGAGCTGAAGTTGGTTGACGAAGCGAGAGGTTATGATATTCAGCTGCGAACATGAGTCCAGTAGGGCTCTACATGGGATCAGTGTACCAACGCGATTCTTTACGTATACAATGGCCGTAGCAAGCAACACATAATCGGTCTTTTGTTTTTCTGAAGCTTTAGGTGTAGATGTTGGAGAGGACGATGAAATTAATGCAATTGGGTTTGGCGAATTTATGGGAATAGGTGAATGTGATGTCGAGGCAGTTGGATTTGATTCAATATGCAGCAAGGAATTGTGCTTTGAATGGCAATACTTGCAGGTTCCTGCTTTACATTGCTGCAGGCTATGGCCTTTGCGCAGACAATTAAGACAAAGGTGCAGCCGTTTAGCTTCTTTGTAACGCAGAGTCGGACTGAGGTTAAGGAATTGGGTACATTTGGAAATGAGGTGATCTTTGGAGTCACATAATATGCATAATGAAGTGTTACATGAAGTAATGAGTGTGTTACGCATGATTTTATTAGTTTGAGGTTTTCCCACCTGTTTGCTAGGTGTCTGGATTACCATAGCATTCTCAATATTCTCCATCATCCTGCATCTTTTTTCCAAGAATGTAGCCATATCCGTCCAGCTTAATAGCTTGTTTGTTTGTAATCCTTCTTCCCATTTTTCCTGTGTGTATGGATCCAATTTTGATGTTACCAGGTGAATTAGCATGCCATCTGCAATCTCTTGAGTGGATGCCATCGATTTCAAAGCGCGCAGATGCGAATTCATCTGATCACTTAAGTACCGTAAACTGCTCGAACCCTTCTCCACACCTGAAAGCTTGAAAAGAGACCGTATGTGTGCCTGAAAATGTAAAAGCTTATTATCAAATCGGGAGACTAATAGTTCGATAGCCTTATCATAATTCAACTCAGTGAGTTCCAGGGAACGAATTGTATCCAACGCTGAGCCATCCAGACAAGAACGGAGGTGCTGGAACTTCTCAAGTTTGCTTATCCCATCATTGTCACCAACAACAGTATTGAACATGCCGAAAAAATCCGGCCAGTCAATATAGGCGCCAGTGAACCGCGGTAATTTGAGCTCCGGTAGACGAGAGACGCGTAATGAACCTTTGGATGAATTTTGGTCCATATTGAAGTTGGATATAGCTGTAGAGTTAATAACCGACACTCTACGTAGCTTTGAAAGTTCACGAGAAATTTTTGATTTAGCATCACAATACAAATGAGCAAAATTAGACCGAGTGTCACTAGCCAATTCAAGCAAATTTAATTTTTCGACAACTGTTTGTGCTTTATCAAAATTGGCGTTCATTTGCTCTATAAGTTCAAGACGCACTTCGAAATCGGCTTCATCAAAATTGGCCACCCCGTCTGTACCAAGAAATGCATTTAAAGCAACTAGTTGGCGATTTATGGAATCAACCTTTGCTTTGTGAAAATCCATATCACTCAAATCCGACGCGGGTCGCACAGTAGGGGAACCATTTTCAGCCATAATGATTTTTTTATTTTTATTAAAGAGTATTTAAAAGTCACTATCACAATCACTGCGAGTTGCGTTTTCAACTGTACTCAAGTACCGAAATTAGAAAACCGAAAGAACCGTAACCGTTCAATGACCGCTAAAATGTCTTATGTATTTAAAACGTATGTACCAAAACAACAACAACTCTGCCTTTATATACAAGAAAGCGCGGTTAAATTTGCAACTGTTCGTCGACCTTTTCACCGAATTATGAAAGGTAACTGTGCAAAAATGTTTGTTTTTAATTTTGCCGAATTGCAAATTAAATGGTCAAATTGTATTTAGTTTAGTTATTTTATGTAACACTTTCACAATCACGTCGGGGTCACCAAAATGTTTTGAGGAGGGCATTGATTTATGCCACCTAGTTCTATTTGCGAAGGGTGTGACGCGAAATTGTTCTTTTATAAAAAACCAAACACTAAATTAAGAGAACAGAGTTTGTTGTTTTGGACTTCACTTGTTTTCAATATTTTATTGGTTATAATTAATTATTAATTGCGCGACAGCGGCTAGCGATTAGTGCGAACGAAAGCTTAGCGAAGACTAGTTAAAAGGAATGCGTTTACATGCGTGTACATAAGAAGTTTTTAGAGAGTGAATATAAGCATAAAACAGATTTAGTGATAATAAGCAACAATGAGCAAGTAAGAACAATTGGCGGGAGAATTTACGTTATATTTGAATTTGAATTTTTAAGATAGGTATTAGGTTTGAACATTATTTATGTTGTGTTTATTGTATATGTTGTGCATTGTTTGTGGAGGTTTGATCTGCTCCCGACAATACTATGATGAAAAAGCCGGTATTATTGATATACAAAATATTCAATTAATAATGAAGTATGCTTTATTTATACCGACATAATAAAACCACGCTGTGTTGGAGATGTTCGCTGTCTTAAAGTTCTGTTTTATGATGGCAAGCAAAAATCATTAAATTTACAAATTTGAATACTATCCGCTTCAAATAGTTTTTAGAGATATTCTATTTTAATCACCAACTACAAGGACAAAAATATTTCGATCATCAGCAACACAAATTATTCCTCTTCCTTCAAAAGGAATCAGGATCTATAAATCAGCTATTTAAAGAAAAAAGTCAGACACAAGATACAAGATGGTAAACTTCACGAATATTATAGTAACCAAAGCGGTTCAGGAATAAGTCACATTGGAAATTTGTATAGTGCCCCTAGAATAGTTCAACACGGGAGAGGAATTGGAAATTTTTTAGTGGACTTTTAAAATCTTAATGCTATTAAAAATCAAGCTATTGCAACGGGTCAAGGTTTATAATGACTTTGGATGAAAACCATTGGATAATATACTTCAAGAACAAAGTAGAATGGCGCTGGAAAATCTTTCAAATAAAGCAATTAATAAAATCTTAAAAACACAAAAAGGGTCTGGAAAAAAGAATAAAAGGAAGCGAACTAAAAGACATAAGACTCATTCAACAACTAAGAAAGCAAAGCGAAGCACTAAAAAAGGAAAATCAATAAAATCAAATATTAAAGATATATTTTCAAAAGTTAAAAAATGAATCATCATCATATAGAGTGTATGAAAAGTGAATTGGATTTATTTGAGCCGCACCCCATACAAAGTTCTGTTCTTCGAACTGAAGAGGTAACATACAATCCAATCGCATCTTTAGATGGAGCAAGCAGCATTGAATTCGTGTGCTTGGGAAATGGAGAAACCTATAGAGATTTATCTAGCGTCTATTTAAGACTAGTCGTTCAACTAAGAGATGGAAAAAATAGCGAATTGACCGGAAGTTCCACAAGCGTAGTGAATAATATATTACATTCTTTGTTTAAAAGTTCATCTGTATACCTAAACAATACTTTAATATCACAAAGTGATAACAACTATCATTATAGATCATATATTCAAACAATATTAAATTATGGTAGCGATGCAAGCGAAAGTCATTTAGCTACACAGGGATATTACCCACGAATGTCTTCACACCGCAACCTATTAGATGGCAGTGTCTCAATCAAGAGCCTCTTTCAAAATAGCAATAAAGTAGAATTATTTGGAAAAGTACATGGGGATATTTTTAATCAGAATAAATTATTAATAAGTAACGTAGACTTACGTATAACATTCAACTTAGAAAAACCTGCATTTTATTTGTTAGAGTCGGACTCTGAATCCTCCCTTAAAATATTAGAAGCGCAACTATTCATGAACCATGTTACCATAAACCCTAGTATTCTATTAGCGCATCATCGAGTTATTCAAAATAAATCAGCATTATATCCTTACAATAAAGTAGAGGTGAAAGCATTTACTCTCTATCCAGGAAACAATACATTATCAATCGATAATGTAGTTATTGGTCAACTACCTAATTTTCTAGCATTTTGTATGGTTAAAAATAGAGCATATTCAGGCAACCGATCATTAGATCCATTTTACTTTGAGAACTTTAAATTACAAAGATTTAATCTTCTTGTGAATGGAGTACAAGTCCCATCTCAACCATTAGAATTTGATTTTTCAAACAAAGATAGCGTTCAAAGTTCACGAGCATACAATATGCTCTTTAAAGCGAATGGTATAAAGCATTATGATAGAGGTCTTCAAATTACAAAGGACATGTTCGATACGAATACTTTTATATTAGCCTTCGATTTGACAGCAGATCATTCAAATACAACTCTTTGCTCTAACTTAATTTCACAAGGGACGATAAGAATTGAGGGACGCTTTGCTGAACCTTTAGCTGAAGCAGTAACTTGTTTGGTATTTTGTGAATACGATTCAATGCTAGATATAGATAAACACAGAAATATAAAAATTATTTATTAATGTAAACATAATGAATACGCTACAAATAGAAAAATTAATGAAATGCAACATTTCAACAAAAAATATATTAAAGGCAGTTCTCCCATCGGATGAATTGAAAAATCTAAGATTTACAAAACCAGCCCTTATCATAGCAAATACTGATCCTTCTGATAAGCCAGGAACCCATTGGGTTGCATTTTACTTTAGCAAAAACAATACTGCTGAATTTTTTGATTCCTATGGGCGATATCCAAAAAACAAATATTTTCTTCAATTTTTAAAGCAAAATGCTAAAAAATTTAGCTATAATAAGCAACAAATTCAAGGCTACTTTTCTACCACCTGTGGTCATTACTGCATGTTATATGGCTTGTTTAAAAGTAAGAAAAAGTCTTTGAGCTATTTTCTTAACAAATTCAGGAAAACCAATTTTATATTTAATGATAAATTCATTTTAAGATTAATAAAATCTCATTTCAAAAAAATGTAATATTTTTTCAATAAAAATAAAAAAGCATATAGATTTAAATGATTCAAACTTTTGTTTTATTTTATTTTAAAATTATACAAAATATTTAATTAATATTGCGAAGACGGTGCTCTAGACTATAATATTTATCCATTAGTTTTGATGCCTCCTTTTTGAATTTGGCTACACGATGGCATCCACAAGTTTCTGGACCGTCCTGACAATCGTCTTTTGACCACGGACAGGTATCCAAATGCTCTCCGTATACTGACAGTTTCCTGCGTGAATTCTGGTAGCTCTCAATTCTCTCTTTCAGGAATTTTAACCTCTCAACATGCTCGTCGAATATCATGTCCTCGAATTGGTTTAAAAATTTAATTATGGTCTCAGCGAACATGTTTTTTTTGAAATCGAAAGTGCGACTGAATTTCGTTAAATAATTGAACTACTATTTATATCGAAATTGTATGTATTTATTGTCTATAAGATTGAACAAACAAATTCAAAATGCGCTGCGTGGTATCTACTGTCTCCTTTCCCCTTATATATTACATGTGTTATATCGTTTTCCTTAAGTTTTTTCAAAGGATTCTTCGCTGGAAAAATTTTTACATAGTGCTTAGGTAGAAATATCCACAGATTCTTTCTCTCTTCATCCTGCAGGTATAATGCTATCTTTTCACCAAACTCAGTCGTTTTCAGCTTGCAGTCCGTAATAGAATATTTCACACCCTGAATCAGGTTTTCCACTTTGGTATACCCTTGACCAATAGGAGATCCTATTGTGTTTAGCTTGTCTACGAAGGCCTATAAGACAAACAGAATGTGAAACTGCAGGAAAATTTAAAAATAATAAATACTACCTACCATGATCCAATTTTCAGGTAGATTTTTTCCACGCGTGTTAATGATTCGCTGATGTTTTAGTTCTAAATAAAAATCACAATGAAATTGTCTTATATACCTTCAAGATGTTGACTGTGACTCCTCCCACAAAACCCTACTTGTTATGTTCTCTTTTCATCTTTCTGACAAAACCCTATTTGTTGTGTTCTCTTTTTAGCTTTCAGAATCACAGGTTGGTAGGCTACACTTCTTATTTTTGGGTATTGACTGTAACTCCACCCACAAGCCTCAATTCGTGTACTCTTTCCTCTTTTACATTTGCAGTATAGTAGGATCTATTCTTGAATGATTTCGTTTTGATTGGATGAGCCATTAAAATAAACTATAGAGAGAAAACTCTCTTTTTTATTCTGTGAAATCCTCTCAAATACTTATGCAAATGCTATGTTTAATAAAATTTTACAAAACTAAAGAGTCCAGAATAAAAAACAAAATTTTAATTTTAAAATTGTTTATTTTGTTTAAATTAAAGGAATGATTTAAAATATAATAGAACTACAAATTTTCTATTTCCACTGCTGCCATTAGCATATCGTCACAGTCATCATCCAGTGCGGCAATGAGTATATCGTCATCATTATATAGTGCATTCTCCAGTGCTGCCATGAGCATTTCATCGTCTTCGTTCTTCATGGCCATCTTTTCCTGTTCTTCCATAAATTGGAAAAGTATATCGTCATCTACAGAGTCCTTGTAAAATCCAGCAACTGCATCCTTTTCCTTTTACTTTTTGTCCTCCTCGATATATTCATTTACTTCTTGAAATATTTCATCCAGCTTCCATTGGCTTGCTATATTAAGTAGCTGTTCCTCATCGTATCCTAGTTCCTCCAATACTTGGTCGTAAGTGTCGGGAGAAATAAGATTTTCGCCGGAATCATACCTTGGTATGAAATGGGTATGACGCTTTGGGAGTGACCAATCCCAATCCACTGATATGTTTTGTGTTGCAGTCTCCACATTTGTAGACCACATTGGATCCTCTTGACTATCAATGAATATCACTGAAATTTCATTGGGAATGGAATTCATGCTGAAGCTGGCGAAGCGGATGAGCTGACGAAGTGGATGAGCTGGCGAAGCGGTAGAGCTGGCGAAGTGGATGAGCTGGTGAAGTGGATGAGCTGGCGAAGCAGATGAGCTGACGAAGTGGATGAGCTGGCGAAGGGGTAGAGCTGGCGAAGTGGATGAACTGGCGAAGTGGATGAGCTGGCGGAGCGGATGAGCTGGCGAAGCGGATGAGTTGGCGAAGCGGTCGATGCAGGAGCTGCTGAAGCAGGCGAAGCGGTCGATGCAGGAGCTGGCGAAGGAGCTGGTGAAGCAGTTTATGTAGGATCTGGAGAAACAGGCGATAGTGATGCTGGTGGGAACGAAGTTGAGCGGGTAAAGTTGATGCGAGGCTGGCGCTAGCGAACAGGCGATGCTGATAATGTCTAAAGTAAGACTGTGCTCTCACGAAAAGCGGCGGTAACAGCGAGGCGCGCACTAGCGCGCCGAGCTTTTTTTTTTTTTTTTTTTTTTTTAAATGGTCTTCTGGAAATGAGTTTTTTTTTCAAAAATCAAATGCATTAGGGTAGTAGAATACATATGAGTGACGAATATAGCTTACTCACCTGCACACCCAAAATCCTTTTCCTATCTTTTCAACTATTACGTTAAACTGTTTAGAGATATGAGCAATAGATGGCACATAGCCCTCCCTTCAATAATATCAATAGAGCATTTCATGCATTATCGATCTCATACTTCACATCGCCATCTGTTTTTCTTTCAAAAATATAATTTTCATTGCATACTTTTGTTATCCTCTGAAACGCCATCTATCCTTGTGATCCTCTGAAACGCCATCTATCCTTGTCCACATGTATTTACCGATCGTACCAACATTGACTAACCATAATATTTGTATGGATACAGTTAGGTGCACAACCTTCTTTGCTCATATGCACTTGCTTGTTATCCTCTGAAACGCCATCTATCCTTGTGATCCTCTGAAACGCCATCTATCCTTGTCCACATGTATTTACCGATCGTACCAACATTGACTAACCATAATATTTGTATGGATACAGTTAGGTGCACAACCTTCTTTGCTCATATGCACTTGCTTGTTATCCTCTGAAACGCCATTTATCCTTGTGATCCTCTGAAACGCCATCTATCCTTGTCCACATGTATTTACCGATCGTACCAACATTGACTAACCATAATATTTGTATGGATACAGACACTCCAAGACACTCCACCAACCACCCAAATTTAGCACGTGACACACCATAGAAAGTGCTTAAAGTGCCATTTATAGCAACTACCCCCCAGCAACCACCGCCCATATGTATTCTACTACCCTAATGCATTTGATTTTTGAAAAAAAAAACTCATTTCCAGAAGACCATTTAAAAAAAAAAAAAAAAAAAAAAAAAGCTGGCGCGTACAGCGCGCCTCGCTGTTACCGCCGCTATTCGCGGCGGATAACATAATGGGTTGCTGGTGGGGGGGTTAGCGGCATTTAGCAGTCGATTTTTTTAATTTTCACATTCAAGAGGTTTCGGGGACCCATATACTAACTACTACTAATAGATATACTTTTTACGGCAAACATGAAAACTTCATTGGAAAAATCCAAGTTTTTCAGAAAAGAAACTGAACTGATACCTAGTGTCATATAAAATCATAAAAACTGACCCACAAAAGATTAAAACCATCATAGAATATCCACCTCCCCGTAACATTAGAGAGCTACGCGGCTTTCTAGGTTTAACCGGATACTATAGAAAATTTGTTAAAAATTATGCTTCCATAGCTAAACCTCTCACTAAATTGTTGCATGGTCACGACGGCATGGTGTCTAAACACATGTCTAAAAAAGTAAAGATAACACTGGACGAAGAAAGCACTTCGGCCTTTGAAAATTTAAAATCACATTTGATTTTGCAGATCGAATTAACCCACCCAGACTATTCAACGAAATTTATACTTACTACTGATGCGTCCGACATGGCTGTGGGCGCTGTACTTTCGCAGGACAATAATCCAATTACCTTTATTTCAAAATCTCTTAATAATACGGAACTGAATTATGTCGCAAACGAAAGAGAATTGTATGCCATAGTATGGGCATTGAAAACCTTTAGAAACTATTTGTACGGAGTAACTAATTTAGAGATCCACACAGATCACCAACCACTTTCTTTTGCAGTTTCTGCACGAAACCCAAATTCGAAAATGAAAAGATGGCATGCTTTCATTGAAGAATACTCTCCTAAAATATTTTATAAACCCGGAAAAACAAATTTAGTTGCAGATGCCCTATCTAGAGTTGAACTAAATAGCATCACGAATCTGAATCATATATCAGACAATTCGTCTGATAATGAAACCTTCATTCCGCTGAAAGTAGATATGAACAAGCAATAAAAGAGACTAATAAGCCGTTGAACCAGTTTAAGCAGCAATTGCTGATTACAAAAAATAAATTTACCATTCATGAAAAAATGGAAGTGTTTAACAAAACCAAGCATATAATAGAGTATGACACTGTAGAGAATTTAATAACAATACTAAAGGAATTCCTTCAACCTAATTTTGTTACTGGTATCCACTGCACTCCGGAGGATTTGTTAAAGACATATTTACTAACAAGTTTTTGTATACCAAAAAGTTTGTTACCGACATTACAAATAAAAACGATCAGGAAACCATAATAGAAGAAACACATGCCCGGGCTCATAGAGGTCTCGACGAAAATCTCAAGCAGATCTTAAAATATTATTATTGGCCCAAACTTTACAAACAACTCAAGGAACATATTCGAAATTGCGAAACTTGCAACAAAAATAAATACAATAGACACCCCAAACAGATCCCAATATCTGAAGCGCCCATTCCAAATAAGGAAGTTGAACAATTACACATTGACATTTTTTATGCTCAGAAATTAACATTCCTTACTTGCATAGATGCATATTCCAAATATTTGATAGTAAAAGAAATAAAAACAAATCAAACATGGAATCTAAAGTTTTAGAATTAATCCAACAGATTTACCAAGTAGACTAAAAGCAGTCCAAGCAAAAATGGTAGAGTATCATAATAGAAAAAGAACTCCGAAAACTAATCAGGTGGGAGATGTTATATATGAGAAAAAACATGGCGAGCGCAATAAGCCTCAGCCAAGATATAAAAAGCAGGTAGTAAAGGAAGATTTAAAAAATAAAATAATAATTAATAAAAAAAATCCCAACGTTATCTTCGGGGTGCCGAAGATTACAGACTCTTTTCGAAGTTGTTTCTGCCGTAAATCACATGAACGGGGTTGGTCAGTTAATAGGGCCGATTTCGATTTGTATGACAGCTATATGATATAGTAGTCCGATTTTAGTAAAATTGAGTACAAACGCGTATATTTATGTAGAAAACGTGTTAGACGAGTTTTGAAAAGATCAGTCAATAAATGTGCGAGTTATTCCCTAAACCGATTTAGGTTCGTATGGCAGCTATATGATATAGTAGTCCGATCCTTACGAAATTTGGTATATATATTAATTGCTATAAAAAACATATGCGTGCTTAATTTGAACAGGATCGGATAATAAATGTGGGAGTTATTGCCTAAACCGATTTAGGTTCGTATGACAGCTATATGATATAGTGATCCGATCCAGGCAAAATTTGGCACAATT
This sequence comes from Scaptodrosophila latifasciaeformis, assembly GCA_037075145.1. Classification (NCBI taxonomy): domain Eukaryota; kingdom Metazoa; phylum Arthropoda; class Insecta; order Diptera; family Drosophilidae; genus Scaptodrosophila; species Scaptodrosophila latifasciaeformis. The sequence continues at coordinate 24,272 of JBAMCM010000497.1, forward strand.
ATCTATCGTTATATAAAAAACACGCATGCCAAATTTGAAAAGAATCGGATAATAAATGTGGAAGTTATTGCCTAAACCGATTTAGGTTCGTATGACAGCTATATGATATAGTGGTCCGATCCGACCGATTCAAACTAGTGTACTACCTAGGTAAAAAAGAAGGCTATATACCAAGTTTCAGCAAAATAGCTTTTAAACTGACGGAGTAAATCTGATATGTACAGACGGACAGACGGACAGACGGACAGACGGACAGACGGACAGACGGACATGGCTATATCGACTCCTCTAGTGATTCTAAGTATTCTAGATGTAACTTTTGTGGGTCTACGATGTTTGGTTCTGTGCGTTACAAACATCAGAGCAAAGTGAATAGACTCCTTTTTCTTCGAAAAGAGTCTAAAGATCGTATTATTCACAAAGATAATATTAAGTTTTAACCAATTTTTTGCGTTTTTACTTTTTTCTTTCTTTTCATGTTGTTAGCATGAATATTTTATTATTCATATATATATTACTGGGCTCAACCGCTTCAGACATTATTATTCTAATGAGGATTACGTCTTAATTGAAGACACAAACGACGTTATTTTTTACGAAACAAATGGAGAATTATTCCAGGTAACTAACATAACTTTTTATAAAAACATTATAATTGAAGAAATAGAGTATGTAAGGGATAGAAACATTCCTCCCGATTGGGACTTTTATTTACAGTTGAAATTGGCTAGCTCCCTTTTGTCACAACTTACACCACATAAAATAATAAAAAGAGGTATTAATGAACTTGGTACTATTTTTAAATGGATCACAGGTACGCCAGATCATAACGATATGGTCACAATACAAAATAAAGTTAATGATCTTATAACCAACAACAATATACAAAATCAAATCAATTCTGCAATTTTCAAGGAAATAGCAAAGGTTACCGGTTTAATACAAAACCTCAAACTTGATCAAGAATTTTTAGTAAAAATACAGAGATTAAAACTGCTGTCATTGGACCTACAAACCTTGCGAGATGCAATTACATTCTCCAAAGCCAAAATTTTATATTCCAATATTTTGAATAAGCACGATATGGCAGATATATTTACACACGAGAAATTTAATGTAACTTTAATAGATTTAATGGATGTTTCTGTTTTTTCCATTGTATCTTATAAGGGTTTAATCATTTTTTATATTAAATACCCTATTGTTAAGGACAGTTGTAAGCTATACCACGCAAAAGCCATATCCCAAAAAGATGGTAAATTATTAATCGACGAAAAAGTCGCACAATGTAACAATACTTATTATCCCATTCAGATTTACCAAAATGAATTATACAATAATTTTGCAAAATATAAAAATGAAAACAATTCCTTTGTAGATTTATTAAATACAAAATTTACAAGTTCTAAAAAATATAGGAAAAAAACAGACAATTAGAAATTATAACAGATGGCGCTGTTTTAGTGTCTGGAACAAACTATGTAAATCAGACTTTAATTACAGGAACTTATGTTATTACCTTTGAAACGATTGTCAACATAAAACTATATTGAAAACAATAAATTCGAAAACTTTTTAATATCTGAATATCTACAAAGCAACAATACTGAATTAATTTGAGAATACCAATATGTTATCACCAATAATAATTCCGCTAGAAAACAACCATGTTCAAATAACACTAGAAATAATTTGAATTATTTTTGTATTTTTTATGTTAAAGCTTCTAAAAAGCTTCTTCCCCAATTTATGTCCAAGCATTGGCAAATTCATTAAACTAAATGCAGTTACTAAACGTAACAAAACTAAGATACCCGAAGTGGATCCAAATACCTTGAAATCGCTCAATAAAAAAATTGACAACCTAATAGATACTCCTTAGAATCGGGGACGATTCATCTTAAGAAAGGGGGGAGTTATCATCCTCAGTCCCTCAATACTCAATATGGAAATTATAATCAATTATCAAAACCACTTCGGAACCTATTGGCTGTCACCCGTAATCAGTTGACACCCCCAATCCCTCTGTTTTTAACTATGGAAATTGTAAGCAACTTCATAACCACTTAGGAATCTATTAGTCGCTCCAGTCTATTCCAATCAATCCGCACTCTTTACCATTTCTCTTAAAAGCATAATAATGTATCGGAAGCCTGACCGCTGGCTCGAGCCACTCTTCTCAGTATCAATTACACCCCCCACTCCTTCCCAATAAAGAAACACTTTTCTAAGAGGCACTTAGATTCCGCAGCTGGGAAACGTAAACATTGACCTCTCGGTCACTCATCACCCATCCTAAGTGGAACTGTCCTAAGTGTCACAAAAATCTCGATCAAGAGCGTGGCAAGAGACAAGCTTTGACATAACTCCAAACTATAAGTAGCTTAAGAATATCTTTTATAACCTTAGTCTTAAATTTGCGACCAATAAAGCCGGAAGGGTTCTTCCCAAAAATTAATTTTTTTCCATCACGCGTTCGCGGTCTGGTTAATTTGCACTCCCATTATTCGCCATGAATTCACAATTTATGTGTGTTACCAGGTCACATATATTTGTATGGGATCACGGCTTCGCGCGTTTGTGACAACCCACTCACATGAATTTTGTGAACAATATAAAAATACGATTTTCTCCGAAACGTTAACGACGACTTTGATAAGATTTTAATAAAATATGGTGAAAAATGGAGACTTTCATATGGCATACCGTGCATATGCACACAAAATCGTTTTCATAACGAAAAGTCGATCGGCGCTGGTTGAATGTTGTAAAACAAATTGCATGCACTGCCATCATTCGCCATCACATATATTTGTATGGGATTACGGCTTCGCGCGCATTTGACAACCCACTCAAATGAATTTTGTGAACAATATAAGAATACGATTTTCTCCGAAACGTTAACGACGAATTTGATAAAATTTTAATAAAATACGGTGAAAAATGGGGACTTTCATATGGCATACCGTGCATATGCACACAAAATCTTTTCATAACAAACAGTCTATCGACGCTGGCTGAATGTTGTTGTACAACAAATTGCATGAACTGCCATCTTTCGCCAGGAATTCGAAATTTATGTGGGTTATCAAATCACATATATGTATGTAAGAATGGCAACCTTTAAAAGTGGAAACATCCTCTATTAAATGAGCATGCCAACCAAGTTGGCAGTCGAAGTCAAGTTGGCAGTCGAAGTCAAGTAAGCAGTCGAAGACAAGTTGGCAGCAGTAGAAGTCGCGTGGAAAAAGTCGCAAGATTAAGTTGAAGAAAGTTGAAAAAGCCGCGGAACAAACACAGCCGAAAGTTGACTCATCCTCTATATATTAACTCTTAAATCTCTATTCTTAATATTAATTAAACTTATAAATAAAGGTAAACCATCAATCCTTTACATGTATATGTATGGGATCGCGTCTTCGCGCGTATTTGACAACCCACTCACCTGATTTTTGTGAACAATACAAAAATACCATTTTCTCCGAAACGTTAACGATGACTTGGATAAGATTTTAATAAAATATGGTGAAAAATGGGGTCTTTCATATGGCATACCGTGCATATGCACACAAAATCAATTTCATAACGAACAGTCTATCGACACTGGCTGAATGTTGTTGTACAACAAATTGCATGCACTTCCATCTTTCGCCAGGAATTCGAAATCTATGTGGGTTACCAGGTCACATATATTTGTATGGGATTACGGCTTCGCGCGTTTTTGACAACCCACTAAAATGAATTTTGTGAACAATACAAAAGTGCGATTTTCTCCGAAACGTTAACGACGATTTTGATAAAATTTTAATATAATGTGGGGGAAAATAGGATCTTTCACATCGCATACCGTGCATATGCACACAAAATAGTTCTCATAACGAAAAGTTTATCGACGCTGGCTGAATGTTGTTGTACAACAAATTGCATGCACTGCCATCATTCGCCATTAATTCACAATTTATGTGTGTTACCAGGTCACATATATTTGTATGGGATCACGGCTTCGCGCGTTTGTGACAACCCACTCACATGAATTTTGTGAACAATATAAAAATACGATTTTCTCCGAAACGTTAACGACGACTTTGATAAGATTTTAATAAAATATGGTGAAAAATGGAGACTTTCATATGGCATACCGTGCATATGCACACAAAATCGTTTTCATAACGAAAAGTCGATCGACACTGGCTCAATGTTGTAAAACAAATTGCATGCACTACCATCATTCGCCATCACATATATTTGTATGGGATTACGGCTTCGCGCGCATTTGACAACCCACTCAAATGAATTTTGTGAACAATATAAGAATACGATTTTCTCCGAAACGTTAACGACGAATTTGATAAAATTTTAATAAAATACGGTGAAAAATGGGGACTTTCATATGGCATACCGTGCATATGCACACAAAATCTTTTCATAACAAACAGTCTATCGACGCTGGCTGAATGTTGTTGTACAACAAATTACATGAACTGCCATCTTTCGCCAGGAATTCGAAATTTATGTGGGTTATCAAATCACATATATGTATGTAAGAATGGCAACCTTTAAAAGTGGAAACATCCTCTATTAAATGAGCATGCCAACCAAGTTGGCAGTCGAAGTCAAGTTGGCAGTCGAAGTCAAGTAAGCAGTCGAAGACAAGTTGGCAGCAGTAGAAGTCGCGTGGAAAAAGTCGCAAGATTAAGTTGAAGAAAGTTGAAAAAGCCGCGGAACAAACACAGCCGAAAGTTGACTCATCCTCTATATATTAACTCTTAAATCTCTATTCTTAATATTAATTAAACTTATAAATAAAGGTAAACCATCAATCCTTTACATGTATATGTATGGGATCGCGTCTTCGCGCGTATTTGACAACCCACTCACCTGATTTTTGTGAACAATACAAAAATACCATTTTCTCCGAAACGTTAACGATGACTTGGATAAGATTTTAATAAAATATGGTGAAAAATGGGGTCTTTCATATGGCATACCGTGCATATGCACACAAAATCAATTTCATAACGAACAGTCTATCGACACTGGCTGAATGTTGTTGTACAACAAATTGCATGCACTTCCATCTTTCGCCAGGAATTCGAAATCTATGTGGGTTACCAGGTCACATATATTTGTATGGGATTACGGCTTCGCGCGTTTTTGACAACCCACTAAAATGAATTTTGTGAACAATACAAAAGTGCGATTTTCTCCGAAACGTTAACGACGATTTTGATAAAATTTTAATATAATGTGGGGGAAAATAGGATCTTTCACATGGCACACCGTGCATATGCACACAAAATAGTTCTCATAACGAAAAGTTTATCGACGCTGGCTGAATGTTGTTGTACAACAAATTGCATGCACTGCCATCATTCGCCATGAATTCAAAAATTATATGGGTTACCAGGCCCTATATTTTTTTATGGGATCACGCCTTCGCGCGTATTTGACAACCCACTCAAATGAATTTTATGAACAATACAAAAATGCGATTTTCTCCGAAACGTTACCGACGATTTTGATAAAATTTTAATATAATGTGGGGGAAAATAGGATCCTTCACATGGCATACCGTGCATATGCGCACAAAATTGTTTTCATAACGAAAAGTTTATCGACGCTGGCTGAATGTTGTTGTACAACAAATTGCATGCACTGCCATCAGTCGCCATAAATTCACAATTTATATGGGTTACCAGGCCCCATATTTTTTTATGGGATCGCGCCTTCGCGCGTATTTTACAACCCACTCAAATGAATTTTGTGAACAATACAAAAATAAGACTTTCTCCGAAACGTTACCGATGATTTTGATAAAATTTTAATATAATGTGGGGGAAAATAGGATCTTTCACATGGCATACCGTGCATATGCGCACAAAATGGTTTTCATAACGAAAAGTTTATCGACGCTGGCTGAATGTTGTTGTACAACAAATTGCATGCACTGCCATCATTCGCCATGAATTCACAATTTATGTGGGTTAAAAGGTCACATATATTTGTATGGTATTACGGCTTCGCGCGCATTTGACAACCCACTCAAATGAATTTTGTGAACAATATGAAAATACGATTTTCTCCGAAACGTTAACGACGACTTTGAGAAAATTTTAAAAAAATACGGTGAAAAATGGAGACATTCATATGGCATACCGTGCATATGCACACAAAATCGTTTTCATAACGAAAAGTCGATCGACGCTGGCTGAATGTTGTTGTACAACAAATTGCATGCACTACCATCATTCGCCATGAATTCACAATTTATGTGTGTTACCAGGTCACATATATTTGTATGGGATCACGGCTTCGCGCGTTTTTGACAACCCACTCAAATGAATTTTGTGAACAATATAAAAATACGCTTTTTCCGAAACGTTAACGACGACTTTGATAAGATTTTAATAAAATATGGTGAAAAATGGGGACTTTCCTATGGCATACCGTGCATATGCGCACAAAATGGTTTTCATAACGAAAAGTCGATCGACGCTGGCTGAATGTTGTTGCCATCATTCGCCATGAATTCATAATTTCTATGGGTTAGCAGGTCACATATATTTGTATGGGATCACGGCTTCGCGCGTATTTGACAACCCACTCAAATTAATTTTGTTAACAATATAAAAATACGGTTTTCTCCGAAACGTTTACGACGTCTTTGATAAGATTTTAATAAAATATGGCTTACCGTGCATATGCATACAAAATTGTTTTCATAACGAAAAGTCGATCGACGCTGGCTGAATGTTGTTGTACAACAAATTGCATGGACTGCCATCAGTCGCCATGAATTCACAATTTATGTGGGTTTCCAGGTCACATATATTTGTATGGGATTTTACACCTTCGCGCGTATTTGACAACCCACTTAAATGAATTTTGTAAACAATATAAAAATATGATTTTCTCCGAAACGTTAACGACGACTTTGATAAGATTTTAATAAAATATGGTGAAAAATGGGATCTTTCATATGGCATACCGTGCATATGCGCACAAAATGGTTTTCATAACGAAAAGTCGATCGACGCTGGCTGAATGTTGTTGTACAACAAATTGCATGCGCTGCCATCTTTCGCCAGGAATTCGAAATTTATGTGGGTTATCAAATCACATATATGTATATGTATGGGATTACGGCTTCGCGCGTATTTGACAACCCACTCACATGAATTTTGTGAACAATACAAAAATACGATTTTCTCCAAAACGTTAACGACGACTTTGATAAGATTTTATTAAAATATGGTGAAAAATGGGGTCTTTCATATGGCATACCGCGCATATGCACACAAAATCGATTTCATAACGAACAGTCTATCGACACTGGCTGAATGTTGTTGTACAACAAATTGCATGCACTGCCATCATTCGCCATGAATTCACAATTTATGTGGGTTACCAGCTCACATATATTTGTATGGGATTACGGCTTCGCGCGCATTTGACAACCTACTCAAATGAATTTTGTGAACAATACAAAAATACGATTTTCTCCGAAACGTTAACGACGACTTTGATAAGATTTTAATAAAATATGGTGAAAAATGGGGTCTTTCATATGGCATACCGCGCATATGCACACAAAATCGATTTCATAACGAACAGTCTATCGACACTGGCTGAATGTTGTTGTACAACAAATTGCATGCACTGCCATCATTCGCCATGAATTCACAATTTATGTGGGTTACCAGGTCACATATATTTGTATGGGATTACGGCTTCGCGCGCATTTGACAACCCACTTAAATGAATTTTGTGAACAATACAAAAATACGATTTTTTCCGAAACGTTAACTACGATTTTGATAAAATTTAAATATATTGTGGGGAAAAATAGGATCTTTCACATGGCATACCGTGCATATGCGCACAAAATTATTTTCATAACGAAAAGTCGATCGACGCTGGCTGAATGTTGTTGTACAACAAATTGCATGCACTGCCATCATTCGCCATGAATTCACAATTTATGTGGGTTATAAGGTCACATATATTTGTATGGTATTACGGCTTCGCGCGCATTTGACAACCCACTCAAATGAATTTTGTGAACAATATGAAAATACAATTTTCTCCGAAACGTTAACGACGACTTTGAGAAAATTTTAAAAAAATACGGTGAAAAATGGAGACATTCATACGGCATACCGTGCATATGCACACAAAATCGTTTTCATAACGAAAAGTCGATCGACGCTGGCTGAATGTTGTTGTACAACAAATTGCATGCACTACCATCATTCGCCATGAATTCACAATTTATGTGTGTTACCAGGTCACATATATTTGTATGGGATCACGGCTTCGCGCGTTTTTGACAACCCACTCAAATGAATTTTGTGAACAATATAAAAATACGCTTTTTCCGAAACGTTAACGACGACTTTGATAAGATTTTAATAAAATATGGTGAAAAATGGGATCTTTCATATGGCATACCGTGCATATGCGCACAAAATGGTTTTCATAACGAAAAGTCGATCGACGCTGGCTGAATGTTGTTGTACAACAAATTGCATGGACTGCCATCAGTCGCCATGAATTCACAATTTATGTGGGTTGCCAGGTCACATATATTTGTATGGGATTACGCCTTCGCGCGTATTTGACAACCCACTTAAATGAATTTTGTAAACAATATAAAAATATGATTTTCTCCGAAACGTTAACGACGACTTTGATAAGATTTTAATAAAATATGGTGAAAAATGGGATCTTTCATATGGCATACCGTGCATATGCGCACAAAATGGTTTTCATAACGAAAAGTCGATCGACGCTGGCTGAATGTTGTTGTACAACAAATTGCATGCGCTGCCATCTTTCGCCAGGAATTCGAAATTTATGTGGGTTATTAAATCACATATATGTATATGTATGGGATTACGGCTTCGCGCGTATTTGACAACCCACTCGCATGAATTTTGTGAACAATACAAAAATACGATTTTCTCCAAAACGTTAACGACGACTTTGATAAGATTTTAATAAAATATGGTGAAAAATGGGGTCTTTCATATGGCATACCGCGCATATGCACACAAAATCGATTTCATAACGAACAGTCTATCGACACTGGCTGAATATTTTTGTACAACAAATTGCATGCACTGCCATCATTCGCCATGAATTCACAATTTATGTGGGTTACCAGGTCACATATATTTGTATGGGATTACGGCTTCGCGCGTATTTGACAACCCACTCGCATGAATTTTGTGAACAATACAAAAATACGATTTTCTCCAAAACGTTAACGACGACTTTGATAAGATTTTAATAAAATATGGTGAAAAATGGGGTCTTTCATATGGCATACCGCGCATATGCACACAAAATCGATTTCATAACGAACACTCTATCGACACTGGCTGAATGTTGTTGTACAACAAATTGCATGCACTGCCATCATTTGCCATGAATTCACAATTTATGTGGGTTACCAGGTCACATATATTTGTATGGGATTACGGCTTCGCGCGAATTACGTGTTTATGTACACGTAGTTCAAAAGATAGATGCAGTACCGAACCCGGAACAAATTCGAGTCCGAGTAGATCGTCTTTAAGTGAGTTTTATTTCCAAACTGAGCCTTATTTCTAAGTTAGGTTTCTTTTATGCGATCAATCGCTCTCCTTAATTCTCTATGGTTAGTTCTTATATCATGAGTGTTTCTCTGTTTACATTATTGGGGGTGGTTTCTTCTTAGTTTATCTTAAGTGTATTCTTTGTTTATATAATGTGGTTGCTGCTTTTGGTGGCCAAAGTGTTCTTTGGTCCACTTGACAATTGATATTTTCTTCTTTGCTTATTTTACATTAAAGTGGATCGCAGTCCACTCTGATGTGACAATTGTGAATTATGTGTTATTGGAGATGTGCTGCTTTTAAATGAATGGGAAGGGGTAAGAGAGAGCAATTGTATAACTCATCCTCCGCTAGAGTTTGAATTCTCCTGAATTCTGTTTACATTAATATGAATATTTTTATTTTTAAGTTTGCAATATAGGTATACCCCTCCTACTAGCATTATTACTATGAATGTTATTGCCATGCCATAATTGGCTTTTTTATGGAATTGTAGTTCCTTTATTTCTTTTAGATTCTCAAAATTTTCCAGCGTGAACTGTTCAAAGTTTAGAGTGTTTGTGTATGATTGGTTTAACATATTTGTTGGGTAGTAGAATCTTTCAGAAAATTCTATTTGTTTGTTTGAAAATTTTTCGGTTAGTATTTGTATTTTGCAATTTACGAATTGTATTAAGTAATTACCATTTAGTGTGATATCTCTTTTATCACAATCTTTATGTAAAATGTTATTTTTACTGTTTCTTATGACTATTGTTTCATCATCTATTTGTTCTATGCTTGCTTTGTTGTTTATTATAAATTTGCAATTATTGTATATTGTGCAGCTTTTGCTTAGTTTTAGTTCTCTTAAAATTACATTTTCTTTATATTCATATATTTTGCCCTGGATCTGGGTAATAAGCAAATATGCTTGATCAATTTGAATATGATTTTTGTTAGGAATTGGAGTAATTAATTTTACGTCTGCTTTTATAAAGTTCTTAGGTAATTTGATTGCCATAACTATTTTATCATTTTTTGTATTTTAGGATGCCCATTCTTATTAATTTTATTTTGTAAAAATCTATTTCGAATTTAATTATCTCTTCTTGCGTTAAGATTTGTGGTAAGAATATATTATTTTTTGCGGATGCCATATTTTCCTGTATGTAATTAATTTTTTCTTCTATATTTTTTAGTTTCTGCATTTGGTCGTTGTACAGAAGTCTCTTTATTGTTTCTTTGTTTTCCTCCCTCATTCTTGCTGGTGCAATTTGTATAATATTTTTGTCCTGTACTATTGTGTTTGCTAATTTATTTATAGTATCGTTGAAATGAGTGTTGATATGTATTTGTTTGTTTATATTTTGTATAAGTGCATGATTGATTTTGTCCAGTATGTCCAAGTGATCAATTATACTTTCTCTGTCTTCATTGTCCATTACTCCAAAAAGCCATTTGTACACTGTGCCTACACCATTCACCAGTCCCCTCCGTTCTCTGGTATATGGTGTGATCGATTTAATTTTTGCTCTAATCAAGTTTATTTCGTCCGTGATCAATTCTCTGTCTGCTATTTCTACGTTTTTTTATATTATTTTCTACCTTATCCATAATGATAGTGATCTGATTAATATCTATAATATGTAAAATAATTATAGTTTCGTTGACGATTTCCGTTGCATACATGTGTATCGGCACGTATCCTGCTTCTTCCTGTATCGGGACCACTTGTAGTCTAGCATGACCCATTGCCATCATTGTCAGGATAATCATTACAACGCACTGCGAATGTGGAGTTACCATTACTGATATGTTGATTTGCACACAAAATCGTTTTCATAACGAAAAGTCGATCGACGCTGGCTGAATGTTGTTGTACAACAAATTGCATGCACTACCATCATTCGCCATGAATTCACAATTTATGTGTGTTACCAGGTCACATATATTTGTATGGGATCACGGCTTCGCGCGTTTTTGACAACCCACTCAAATGAATTTTGTGAACAATATAAAAATACGCTTTTTCCGAAACGTTAACGACGACTTTGATAAGATTTTAATAAAATATGGTGAAAAATGGGGACTTTCCTATGGCATACCGTGCATATGCGCACAAAATGGTTTTCATAACGAAAAGTCGATCGACGCTGGCTGAATGTTGTTGTACAACAAATTGCATGGACTGCCATCAGTCGCCATGAATTCACAATTTATGTGGGTTGCCAGGTCACATATATTTGTATGGGATTACGCCTTCGCGCGTATGGGATTACGGCTTTGCGCGCATTTGACAACCTACTCAAATGAATTTTGTGAACAATACAAAAATACGATTTTCTCCAAAACGTTAACGACGACTTTGATAAGATTTTAATAAAATATGGTGAAAAATGGGGTCTTTCATATGGCATACCGCGCATATGCACACAAAATCGATTTCATAACGAACAGTCTATCGACACTGGCTGAATGTTGTTGTACAACAAATTGCATGCACTGCCATCATTCGCCATGAATTCACAATTTATGTGGGTTACCAGGTCACATATATTTGTATGGGATTACGGCTTCGCGCGAATTACGTGTTTATGTACACGTAGTTCAAAAGATAGATGCAGTACCGAACCCGGAACAAATTCGAGTCCGAGTAGATCGTCTTTAAGTGAGTTTTATTTCCAAACTGAGCCTTATTTCTAAGTTAGGTTTCTTTTATGCGATCAATCGCTCTCCTTAATTCTCTATGGTTAGTTCTTATATCTTGAGTGTTTCTCTGTTTACATTATTGGGGGTGGTTTCTTCTTAGTTTATCTTAAGTGTATTCTTTGTTTATATAATGTGGTTGCTGCTTTTGGTGGCCAAAGTGTTCTTTGGTCCACTTGACAATTGATATTTTCTTCTTTGTTTATTTTACATTAAAGTGGATCGCAGTCCACTCTGATGTGACAATTGTGAATTATGTGTTATTGGAGATGTGTTGCTTTTAAATGAATGGAAAGGGGTAAGAGAGAGCAATTGTATAACTCCTCCTCCGCTAGAGTTTGAATTCTCCTGAATTCTGTTTACATTAATATGAATATTTTTATTTTTTAGTTTGCAATATAGGTATACCCCTCCTACTAGCATGATTACTATGAATGTTATTGCCATGCCATAATTGGCTTTTTTATGGAATTGTAGTTCCTTTATTTCTTTTAGATTCTCAAAATTTTCCAGCGTGAACTGTTCAAAGTTTAGAGTGTTTGTGTATGATTGGTTTAACATATTTGTTGGGTAGTAGAATCTTTCAGAAAATTCTATTTGTTTGTTTGAAAATTTTTCGGTTAGTATTTATATTTTGCAATTTACGAATTGTATTAAGTAATTACCATTTAGTGTGATATCTCTTTTATCACAATCTTTATGTAAAATGTTATTTTTACTGTTTCTTATGACTATTGTTTCATCATCTATTTGTTCTATGCTTGCTTTGTTGTTTATTATAAATTTGCAATTATTGTATATTGTGCAGCTTTTGCTTAGTTTTAGTTCTCTTAAAATTACATTTTCTTTATATTCATATATTTTGCCCTGGATCTGGGTAATAAGCAAATTTGCTTGATCAATTTGAATATGATTTTTGTTAGGAATTGGAGTAATTAATTTTACGTCTGCTTTTATAAAGTTCTTAGGTAATTTGATTGCCATAACTATTTTATCATTTTTTGTATTTTAGGATGCCCATTCTTATTAATTTTATTTTGTAAAAATCTATTTCGAATTTAATTATCTCTTCTTGCGTTAGGATTTGTGGTAAGAATATATTATTTTTTGCGGATGCCATATTTTCCTGTATGTAATTAATTTTTTCTTCTATATTTTTTAGTTTCTGCATTTGGTCGTTGTACAGAAGTCTCTTTATTGTTTCTTTGTTTTCCTCCCTCATTCTTGCTGGTGCAATTTGTATAATATTTTTGTCCTGTACTATTGTGTTTGCTAATTTATTTATAGTATCGTTGAAATGAGTGTTGATATGTATTTGTTTGTTTATATTTTGTATAAGTGCATGATTGTTTTTGTCCAGTATGTCCAAGTGATCAATTATACTTTCTCTGTCTTCATTGTCCATTACTCCAAAAAGCCATTTGTACACTGTGCCTACACCATTCACCAGTCCCCTCCGTTCTCTGGTATATGGTGTGATCGATTTAATTTTTGCTCTAATCAAGTTTATTTCGTCCGTGATCAATTCTCTGTCTGCTATTTCTACGTTTTTTAGACTCTTTTCGAAGAAAAAGGAGTCTATTCACTTTGCTCTGATGTTTGTAACGCACAGAACCAAACATCGTAGACCCACAAAAGTTACATCTAGAATACTTAGAATCACTAGAGGAGTCGATATAGCCATGTCCGTCTGTCCGTCTGTCCGTCTGTACATATCAGATTTACTCCGTCAGTTTAAAAGCTATTTTGCTGAAACTTGGTATATAGCCTTCTTTTTTACCTAGGTAGTACACTAGTTTGAATCGGTCGGATCGGACCACTATATCATATAGCTGTCATACGAACCTAAATCGGTTTAGGCAATAACTTCCACATTTATTATCCGATTCTTTTCAAATTTGGCATGCGTGTTTTTTATATAACGATAGATAATTGTGCCAAATTTCGCCTGGATCGGATCACTATATCATATAGCTGTCATACGAACCTAAATCGGTTTAGCGAATAACTCACACATTTATTATCCGATCCTGTTGAAATTTAATATGCATATGTTTTTTATAGCAATTAATATATGTACCAAATTTTGTAAGGATCGGACGACTATATCATATAGCTGCCATACGAACCTAAATCGGTTTTAAGAGAAACTCGCACAAAACTCGCACATTTATTGACTGATCTCTTCAAAACTCAGCAAACACGTTTTTTACATAATTATACGCGTTTGTTTGTGATTTACGGCAGAAACAACTGCGAAAAGAGTCTGTAATCTTCGGCACCCCGAAGATAACGTTGGGATTTTTAATATTATTTTCTACCTTATCCATAATGATAGTGATCTGATTAATATCTATAATATATAAAATAATTATAGTTTCGTTGACGATTTCCGTTGCATACATGTGTATCGGCACGTATCCTGCTTCTTCCTGTATCGGGACCACTTGTAGTCTAGCATGACCCATTGCCATCATTGTCAGGATAATCATTACAACGCACTGCGAATGTGGAGTTACCATTACTGATATGTTGATTTGTTTGTTTCTCTTTTTTTTTTTTTTAATCTTCCCTTTCTTCTTTCTCCTCATTTCTTCTCTTGCTTGTCATTTCCATTTTTAGTGGTCTCTTAATATTGCAAGGATGAACATTTTCAAGCCCTGCATGAAGTAAGGTTCGTCCTTGTGTCTGAGTCGCTTATAGTTCTTTATTGGACCTACATTTCTTTTTTCTTCATAATTTTCTCTTTTTTCATTTCTTTTGTTTATTGTTTTTTCTTTATATTTATTTATAATTTTATGTAATTCCTCTGCACTTTTTTCGTTTTTTGCCTGTTCTGGTGAACATTGAATTATCGTATGGTATATTCTGTTGTATATGCTTATAGCAATCTGAATTTTGGTTTCTATTGAAACATCCTCATCTACCCCGCTTACTATCTCAATTAGAGTTGAATGTAATTTTTCTATGTCAGCATTCCCTGTATGTGCATTTGGCTTTGTCAAATGCACTTCAACATTTTCCTTATTTAAAAAGTTCAATATCTGTTCTGCTCTAAATTCATTGTCCATAATTATTTTGCTGGGTGTACCAAATTTAGCGAATTGGTCTATGATAATTTGAATTTTTGCTCTCCAATTGCTATCTTTTATGTTGTATGCTGTTGCGAACTTAGTTAGCTTGTCTATTATTGTAACAAATGATCTATGCTTGATATGAAAAATGTCTAAATGTATTGTTTGGTTTTTATGTTGTGGTGTTTCTGTAATTATGAATTTGGGTTTTATTGGGTTTCTATCGTATTTTGTTTCTCTACATCTTCTACAGTTTGATATTACCAAATTAATGTGTTCTCGTAATTTTGGGAAATAAATTTTTTCCTTTAAAGTATAAAATGCTTCATTCATGCCGCTGTGTAGTGATTCTTTTGTGTGATAAAGTGCAATGTGCTTGTGAATTTCTTCTTCACTTTCTATTTCTACAACTCTTTTTGTGCACTTTATAAATTTGATTTGTTTTGCGTCCCTAAAAAGGTCAATCAAAATGTATTTTATAATATATCGAGTCTGGTACCTCGGAGTACACTCCGATTTTCCCCTTTCCAATGTTGTTTTGCAATTTTTGCTCAATATCCAATGCTGTGTCTGCTGGGTTTATTTCTATTATTTTTATACCCTGTACCTAAAAAGGTACAAGGGTATATTAAGTTTGTCAAATGTATGTAACATAGAGAAGGAGACGTAGGAGACCCCCCAAAGTTACCTAAAGTATGATCAGGGTGACTAGAGAAATCGATCTAGCCATGTCCGTCTGTCTGTCTGTCTGTCTGTCTGTCCGTCTGTATGAACACCTCGTTCTCAGAGATGGTAAGGCCTAGAAAGTTCCGGTTTGTTGCTAATAATCATTTGTTCTGCAGGTTAGATCAAGTTTATTATATTTTTTTAATATCCGATTTAGGTTCGGAATAAAAAGTATAAAACCACAACGACCTCAAAAAAAGGAAAAAGTTCATAGGCCATAACTTTTTTGTTTGCTATCATATTATTACGAAAGCTCGCAGTTGGAAGTTCTCATATGTTCTCAATAAGAATGTGAAGTTTCGATCTGATCGGACGACTATATCATATAGCTCCAATAGGGCCGATCGAAAGTGCAAAAATCGTTTTAACGTCATAAATTCTTTATCTTTAAAGATATTTTATTCAAATTAAGAAATAATGTGAACTTTAAAATACTCAGCAGCTGTGCAAAGTTTTAATAAAATTGGAGATCTACATCTTATAGCTTCCATAGGGCTAATCGGTCAAAAAATCCGATTTCTGTGCTTTTTTGTCAGAAAACGGGTTATTTATGAACCAATCGCAACTAAAGTAAGCACAAGACAGTTTTTAGTATAAGTTTTGAATAACTCCAAATTTTATTGAAATCGGATGACTATATCATATAGCTTCCATAGGGCTAATCGGTCAAAAAAGTCGATTTCTGTGCTGTTTTGTCAGAAAACGGGTTCTTTATGAACCAATCGCATCCAAATTAAGCACAAGACAGTTTTTAGTATAAATTTTTAATAGCACAAAATTTTGTTGAAATCAGATGGCTATATCATATAGCTCCCATAGGGCTAATCGGACAAAAACTCCGATTTTTAGATTTTTTTTTTTTTGTCAGAAATCGGGTTTTTTATGCACGAATCGCAACAAAAATACCATATGATAGTTTCTTTTGTAATAACCCAAAAAGCGAAGTTTTAATCTGATCGGAGTACCATAACATATAGTTTCCGTATGGCCTCTTGGAAGTGCAGAAATTGTTTTAACGTCGTAATTTCTTTGGTATTAAAGATATCTCTATTAAATTTGGGAATAAGTCGTGCTTTAGGACACCAATTGTGCAAAATTTAATCGAAATCAGATGGTATTTTTCTTTTTTTTGTCAGAAATACTGATTTACGCTCCCTACAGGTACAGGGTATCTCAAACTCGGCTGCGCCCGAGTTTAACGTTCCGAATTTTTCTACCATGGCTACTGACCACGTCATTCCTTGCCGAATGGGTGACAATAATTTGCGTCTTGTGTTTGTTTACAATATCCTCTTTTATGAAGAAATCTATTGGCTCGTTCTCGTCAGCCGAATGAATATTGTCTGTCATTTCTAAATTTGATTCTTCCTTGTTTATCAACGGTGCTGTCTCTTGTCTACTCAGAAAATCTGCGACTTTATTGTCTTTTCCCTTTAAATACTGAATCTCGTAATCGAATTCTTGGAGTTTCAAGATCCATCTCTTATGTTTATCTTTTAAGTCTTTTCCCTTATATTTTCTGCTCAAATAGCTTATTGGTTGATGGTCTGTTATTATTTGGAATTGTGAACCAAACAAATAGTGCCTAAAGTAGTCCACCGCAAAAACGATGGCTAGAAACTCTTTATCTGTTGCACTGTGAAGTCTTTCATGTTTATTAAGGGTTCCTGATACAAAAGCTACTGGGTGGCCCTGTTGTGCCACAACTGCCCCGACAGCAAAATCACTTGCATCCGTTGTCACACTAAATTTTTTGTCGAATTCCGGGAATTTCAACACTGGGTGGGAACTGACAAGAGCTTTTAAGTTTTCAAATGAATCAATATACTCTGGGTCGTTCTGGTTAATTGGATTTCTTTTTTGTAAATATTTATTCATTGGGTTTGCAATTTTTGAGTAGTCTTTAATAAATTTCCTATAGAAGTCGCTCATGCCCAAAAATCCCTTGAGTTGTTTTTCTGTTTTAGGCAATGGAATGGCCAGAATATCTCGTATCTTCTTTGGATTCGGTTTTATGCCCTCTTTTGTAAGAACATGTCCCAAAAACTCTGTTTCCTGTTTCATGAATGAACACTTGCCTGCCTGTATCTTTAAATTATGTTCCTGGAGTTTCCTAAATGTAGGATCAGGTTCTTAGTTTTTCTTTTGTTGCATTGGTATTTATTTTTGTTTTTATATAAAAATATGTAATATATAATGTACGTATTTGATAAGGTTCACTAAATTAGTTTTTAACATTCGGTTAGTATTCTTTGCTCGTTTTTCACTAGACCACT
>JBAMCM010000500.1:0-72285 GCA_037075145.1 Scaptodrosophila latifasciaeformis
AAAAAAAAAAAAATGCAACCGAAACAAAACAAAACAAAAAAAAAAAAATCTACCGCTAGAGCGTTCGCGTAGTTGCGACTTTTTCCTTAACCTTTATTCGTTGAAGCGATCACTTTAGATAAGCAGCGCCGCTTCGGCTGCTTATCTGCCGTTTCGCTGATCTACCGCAGATGACGCGTTGATGACGTCGGCCCACGCATTTTCGGCTGTGCCGAACATTTTTGCATGCGTGCAGTCGCGGTCATCGAACCAAGAAAAAGAAGTGTAAGCGGTGATTAGAGGGCAGTTAGTAAGCGGAGTTAGAGCGAGCCAGTCGCAGAGTTTTTTCTTTGGTTGTTGATATTCAGACTAATTCTTGGCTGGGTATTTTATGGAGTTAGAGATAATAAGTTGCAATTGCATTGAATTTTTTTTTTTGGTTGTGTAGAATAGGTTAAAGAAAAAAAAAAAAAAAAAAAACAAAAATTTTAAGTTTTTTTATCATGCTATGAAAGCAAGTACAATTATGCAGGGCTAAGTAATCAATTTTTTTTTTGGATGGCCTGGTAGGGTAACTTATGTAAACTAATGTAGGTTTGGGGATTTTCAAACATTTTATTTTTTTGCGCCGAAAATCCAATTGGTTGGGAGGGTACCGAGCGCAGATAGGGATCCAGCAACACCCGCGATCCCCTTAACATTCCTTCCAATTCTTCCAGAACCCAATATCCAGTTACTTTTATTTTTCTTTTTTTTTTTTTAAATTCCCGTTGTCTCTTTATTGATTTCTCCTTTCATCGTTCTTTGTCCCTCTTTCGACCCCTTCAGGGTCCCTCAAAGGAACTCTTAATAAAATTTTGTAATTCTTTGGCCGCGTAGACTACACCCCAAACAAGCCCACCCCACCACGCCGAACTGAGCTAAAGGCACCCAGTAGAGTTCCGCCGTTTGGGTGTAGGATCGGTTCCAGCTTCAGGTTGTCCCTTACCTGGATGTTCTGGATTGGCCCCTCCTGAGTGTTGTCTCCCATCATGTCCCCACTCATCACTCTCGTTACACACTATAAAAGTTGTGTTTGTCACTTTTTTGTTCCGATCTCTGTCTTTGTTCATTCCGTTATTCTTGAATTTGCTGTTTTCTTTTACACGACACTCGCGCGCTAGATGCCCAATTTTACCGCATGTATAACACTTTCTGTCCTCTTTTTGTTTTTGCCTTTCGGTGCCTTTTTGGCGGTCAGCATATAATGCGTTTTGAACTTCGCGGTCTTTCTTTACTTTTCGCGCTTCTGATTCCTCGAGAATTTTTACGCGAAGCACATCGGCACTTGGTAACTCATCTCTTGTTTCTATGGCGCATCTAAATGTTTCGTATGTATCGGGTAGACTATACAACAACAAAATCACTAATAGGTCTTCGCCGACAACAACACATATTTCTTTTAATTTTTTGTACGCGTCAAAGAACTCTCTTAGGTGCTCCCTCATGTCCCCATTTTCGCTCATGCGGGACAAGGCAATGCGTTTTAGCAAACCGGCTTTTCTGACGGGGCCTTTCGATTGAAAAGTATTTTCTAACTTTATCCAGCATTCCCTAGCTGTCGCGCATCCCTCAATAACGTTTAACTCCGATTCACTGACCGACAATATAATATCTGCCTGAGCCTTCAAGTCTTGTGCTTTCCACAACATTTTTTCCGGGTCTTTCTGTGGGCATTTCTCTGTGCCTTCAACATACTGCCATAAGTCATTTTTCACTAGAACGGCGCGCATTTTCAGTTTCCATGTATCATAATTTTCCGCACTGAGCGGCTCAATTCTCATGACATTTCCAGCCATTTTCCACGACTTCACTTTTGTTTTCCAAAATAGTTAATTTCACAATTTTTCGTAATCGAGATCTCACGCACACACTTTCTTACATTAAAGCTATTGCCTCCTGGGCCCATAACCTGTTAGATATTGGGTTCTTTATTATAATATCTTCATTTATTTCCAGTGGATTGCTTAATTATAAGATGTGTTGTTACGATTTAAGTTACTATTACAATATTGTCTTATTTGAAAACTAACTCGTCACGGCCAAGCATGATGCCTCTCCGGCATGTTCAACTAGACTGTTCTTTTCTGTTCCGTTTGCGAACAATCGTTTATTCAAACATGAGATGCCAGATTGTTATTTTATACTTATTGAAATATCGTTACTTTCAAACACAGGGCTTGTTCGATTTTAAACAGAAAAGCTTGGAAGATGTAGGGGGTCTGATTGCACACAAACAGATTGTGGCCATCTCGAACCTTAACAAGGAAAGGTCTCGGCCACTTGAATACGGGGTAGGAGATACAGTGTTCATTAGAAACAAACAGATTAAAACAAAAGAAAAGCTAGGTTTTAAAGTTGGGAATTCTATTGGAATTGTACAACGTCAACATGACCCGCACCCTCAGGTAATATCGGTGCGGTCGTCCAGCTAGAGTCACCCCGAATATGGCACAACTAAACTTATATATTTAAAGAATATTATCCAACGATTAAAGCGCTTGCAAGGTCCAGTAAATGCTGAAACACCTTATGTAAAAATTTGCTTCTTTTTTTTAATTTTTTTTCTTTTCCTTCCTTTTTATACTCTTTTCGCAGAAAAAAGAGTATACTCATTTTGCTCTGATGTTTGTAACGCACAGATCCAAACATCGTAGACCCACAAAAGTTACATCTAGAATACTTAGAATCACTAGAGGAGTCGATATAGCCATGTCCGTCGCCTTAAAAGCTATTTTGCTGAAACTTGGTATTTAGTCTTCTTTTTTACCTAGGTAGTACACTAGTTTGAATCTGTCAGATCGGACCACTATATCATATAGCTGTCATACGAACCTAAATCGGCTTAGGCAATAACTTTATCCGATAATATAGCTGCCATACGAACCTAAATCGGTTTAGGAAATAACTCGCACATTTATTGACTGATCTTTTCAAAACTCGGCCAACACGTTTTCTACATAAATATACGCGTTTGTGCTGAATTTTATTAAAATCGGACTACTATATCATATAGCTCTCATACAAATCGAGATCGGCCCTATTAACTGACCAACACCGTTCATGTGATTTACGGCAGAAACAACTGCGAAAAGAGTCTTTAATCTTCGGCACCCCGAAGATAACTTTGGGATTTTTATTTTTCTTTTTCTTTCAATTAACTATTTATTGCCATTGGATTGGCAAGGAAAGTAAGGAAAAAAATAACCACACTCTCACTAAAAACTTTTTTTTCTTTAATTTGTATTTTATCACTTTCCGGCGTTTAGTAGCCCATCGCGACGCATTTTAATCTCTCTGGCTACGGTTTTTAATCTTTTTTTTTTTTTTGGCTTTTAAAAATTTTGGCAGCAAATTTTTTTTTTTTTAATTGACTTATTCTATGGGATTGGCGCCTGAGGGAAACTTATACTGCAGTTGCACTTTTGTTTTTCTTTTTTTTGTAGTGATTTGGGTGCACTTATATACATGCATCTATTTATTTTTCTAAGATATTTAATATTGTTACTGGTTCTGACAGAAATAAAGATAATTAATACTGCCATGAACACTGTTGTCGCCAAATTATGTTGACCACCGGCGCTCTGCGTTTATTAATAACTAATCGAGGCTGCTCAATTTTTAGACTCTTTTCGAAGAAAAAGGAGTCTATTCACTTTGCTCTGATGTTTGTAACGCACAGAACCAAACATCGTAGACCCACAAAAGTTACATCTAGAATACTTAGAATCACTAGAGGAGTCGATATAGCCATGTCCGTCTGTCCGTCTGTCCGTCTGTCCGTCTGTACATATCAGATTTACTCCGTCAGTTTAAAAGCTATTTTGCTGAAACTTGGTATATAGCCTTCTTTTTTACCTAGGTAGTACACTAGTTTGAATCGGTCGGATCGGACCACTATATCATATAGCTGTCATACGAACCTAAATCGGCTTAGGCAATAACTTTATCCGATAATATAGCTGCCATACGAACCTAAATCGGTTTAGGAAATAACTCGCACATTTATTGACTGATCTTTTCAAAACTCGGCCAACACGTTTTCTACATAAATATACGCGTTTGTGCTGAATTTTATTAAAATCGGACTACTATATCATATAGCTCTCATACAAATCGAGATCGGCCCTATTAACTGACCAACACCGTTCATGTGATTTACGGCAGAAACAACTGCGAAAAGAGTCTTTAATCTTCGGCACCCCGAAGATAACTTTGGGATTTTTATTTTTCTTTTTCTTTCAATTAACTATTTATTGCCATTGGATTGGCAAGGAAAGTAAGGAAAAAAATAACCACACTCTCACTAAAAACTTTTTCTTCTTTAATTTGTATTTTATCACTTTCCGGCGTTTAGTAGCCCATCGCGACGCATTTTAATCTCTCTGGCTACGGTTTTTAATCTTTTTTTTTTTTTTGGCTTTTAAAAATTTTGGCAGCAAATTTTTTTTTTTTTAATTGACTTATTCTATGGGATTGGCGCCTGAGGGAAACTTATACTGCAGTTGCACTTTTGTTTTTCTTTTTTTTTGTAGTGATTTGGGTGCACTTATATACATGCATCTATTTATTTTTCTAAGATATTTAATATTGTTACTGGTTCTGACAGAAATAAAGATAATTAATACTGCCATGAACACTGTTGTCGCCAAATTATGTTGACCACCGGCGCTCTGCGTTTATTAATAACTAATCGAGGCTGCTCAATTTTTAGACTCTTTTCGAAGAAAAAGGAGTCTATTCACTTTGCTCTGATGTTTGTAACGCACAGAACCAAACATCGTAGACCCACAAAAGTTACATCTAGAATACTTAGAATCACTAGAGGAGTCGATATAGCCATGTCCGTCTGTCCGTCTGTCCGTCTGTCCGTCTGTCCGTCTGTACATATCAGATTTACTCCGTCAGTTTAAAAGCTATTTTGCTGAAACTTGGTATATAGCCTTCTTTTTTACCTAGGTAGTACACTAGTTTGAATCGGTCGGATCGGACCACTATATCATATAGCTGTCATACGAACCTAAATCGGTTTAGGCAATAACTTCCACATTTATTATCCGATTCTTTTCAAATTTGGCATGCGTGTTTTTTATATAACGATAGATAATTGTGCCAAATTTCGCCTGAATCGGATCACTATATCATATAGCTGTCATACGAACCTAAATCGGTTTAGGCAATAACTTCCACATTTATTATCCGATCCTGTTGAAATTTAATATGCATATGTTTTTTATAGCAAATAATATATGTACCAAATTTTGTAAGGATCGGACGACTATATCATATAGCTGCCATACGTACCTAAATCGGTTTTAAGAGAAATTCGCACATTTATTGACTGATCTTTTCAAAACTCGGCCAACACGTTTTCTACATAAATATACGCGTTTGTACTCAATTTTATTAAAATCGGACTACTATATCAAATAGCTGTCATACAAATCGAAATCGGCCCTATTAACTGACCAACCCCGTTCATGTGATTTACGGCAGAAACAACTTCGAAAAGAGTCTGTAATCTTCGGCACCCCGAAGATAACGTTGGGATTTTTTTTTTTATTTTGGAGAAAATTTGTGTTTTTTTTTCCTATCTCTCTCCTCTCTGTTTTCCTATTACTATTGGTCTGGTATAATCATTTGTTCTACAGGTTAGATCAAGTTTATTATATTTTTTATACCCTGTACCTAAAAAGGTACAAGGGTATATTAAGTTTGTGCAAATGTATGGAACACAGAGAAGGAGACGTCGGAGACCCCCCAAAGTTACCCACAATATGATCAGGGTGACTACAGAAATTGATATAGCCATGTCCGTCCGTTTGTCCGTCAGTCCGTCTGACCGTCTGTCCGTCTGTCCGCGTGAACGCCTAGATCTTAGAGACTATAAGAGCTAGGATAACCAAACTTGGGATTCGGACTCCTTATGTGTGTACGCTGGTCAGGTTTATTTTTTTTCTCCCCCCGCCCCCCCCCCCCCTTTCCGACAACTCATTTTTTCAAAGCCATATAATTTCTAAACCTTTCGGATTCAAGTATTAGTTGCTTCTGAAAAGTTGTTAGGAATCTAATAATCTTTCGATTGATATCAAACGTGACTAAAATCGGACCATATTTACACGAGATATAAAAAAACTAATTTTGAGGGTCAAGATTTTAATTCCCCTTGTCTAACTGGCAAACTGCCGAATGAGCAGTCCGATAGATGGCGTGCTTGCAATATTGTAAACAATGTGTTTTTGGATTCAAAGGAATATTAAGACCAGAGGTTCTATGTGAATGCAGGCGACCAGGGTTACCACCCGACTAGGGTTGCCACCTTTTCTTTTTTAATTCCGTCTACTAGGTACAGGGTATCACAAACTCGGCCGCGCCCGAGTTTAACGTTCGGCTTCATTTTAATATCCGATTTAGGTTCGGAATAAAAAGTATAAAACCACAACAACCTCAAAAAAAGGAAAAACTTTATAGGCCATAACTTTTTTGTTTGCTATCATATTATTACGAAAGTTTGCAGTTAGAAGTTCTTATATGTTTTTAGTATAAGTTTTTAATAACTCCAAATTTTATTGAAATCGGATGACATTATCATATAGCTTCCATAGGGCTAATCGGTCAGAAATCCGATTTCTGTGCTTTTTTGTCAGAAAACGGGTTATTTTTGAGCCAATCGCAACCAAATTAAGCATAAGACAGTTTTTAGTATAAGTTTTTAATAACTCCAAATTTTATTGAAATCGGATGACTATATCATATAGCTTCCATAGGGCTAATCGGTCAAAACAATTCGATTTCTGTGCTTTTTTTGTCACAAAACGGGTTATTTATGAACCAATCGCATCCAAATTAAGCACAGGACAGTTTTTAGTATAAGTTTTTAATAGCACAAAATTTTATTAAAATCAGATGGCTATATCATATAGCTCCCATAGGGCCGATCGAAAGTGCAAAAATCATTTTATCATCATAATTTCTTTATCTTTAAAGATATTTTATTCAAATTAAGAAACAATGTGAACTTTAAAGTACTCAGCAGGTGTGCAAAGTTTTAATAAAATTGGACATTTACATCATATAGCTTCCATAGGGCTAATCGGTCAAAAAATCCGATTTCTGTGCTTTTTTGTCAGAAAACGGGTTATTTATGAACCAATCGCAACCAAATTAAGCACAAGACAGGTTTTAGTATAAGTTTTTAATAACTCTAAATTTTATTGAAATCGGATGACTATATCATATAGCTCCCATAGGGCTAATCGGACAAAAACTCCGATTTTGTGTTTTTTTTTTTTTTATGTCAGAAATCGTGTTTTTTATGCTCAAATCGCCACCAAAAATACCATATGATAGTTTCTTAGGTAATAACCCAAAAAGCTAAGTTTTAATCTGATCGGACTACCATAACATATAGTTTCCGTATGGCCTATTGGAAGTTCAAAAATCGTTTTAACGTCGTTATCTCTTTGGTCTTAAAGATATTTCTATTAATTTTGGGAATAAGTCGTGCTTTAGGACACCAATCAATTGTGCAAGATTGAATCGAAATCAGATAGTATTTTTATTATTTTGTCAAAAATACTGATTTACGCTCCCTACATTTACAGGGTATCTCAAACTCGGCTGCGCCCGAGTTTAACGTTCCGAATTTTTTATTATATATACTACAGAGAATTTCAACTCATTCAAAATTAATTCTAAGCGTAGATTGGATGGAAAGCGAAAATTTATTTGCAGAAGTAAATAAGCAGAAAACAGATTCTCCAGAAGTATACAAATTATCTATGTTAATAGTAGAGTGTCAAGTTCAACTGCAATCTTTTCTGATCGATCTACAAAATTTGACTACTGGAAAAACGTCCTCCCAATTGCGACTCACGAAATACTCTATTTACTTGAACCAATTCTGAATCATGAGTTATATAGTCGAATTGGGCAATTTTTTGCAAGAATACTTATCCATAAAATGCACCGATGACGAAAATTCAATAAAAAACATATCAACAAGACGAGTACAAGAATGACAAAAGGACAGACGGAAATGTCTAGATCAATATTTCTAGTCAGTCTGCTCATAATTAAGGTAACTTTGGAGGATCTACGACGGCTCATTTTGGATGTTTTATACCAGTGCAGCTGTCCAGTTTCCTTTTGGGTACAGTTTGAGAAAATATGTACATTTCATTGTATTTCAGAAGTTATCGGCTGATGCTACTGATAGAGTAGCTGAAGAGGATACTACTGCTGGATCCTGTACTCTTTTCGTAAAGACGATGTACAAAACTTATGCATTTCAGCATTTATCGAAAGTAACTTCATAATATTATATTTAACTGAGTTGAATAGAAGTTGTTCAGTTTATATACCCTGTAAGGGTAAGTTTACAGAATACAGAAATACAGCAATGCCACTCCACAAAACTTCCGAACCCAGGGCATGTAGCGAGTAAAAATATGTTATCGACATTTATTTCTTCGAGGGAAACCACTACCTCAATTGCATTGACGTATATTGGAGCGTAGAGGAGACGAGGACTAGCTGGAATGCAAGAATGGGCTGATGATAATATTTAATCAGTTAGGAAAACCGCATTTGTTGAAAACCAAAACGGATAGTACCCTTTCAAGCCTTTCTTTGCAAACATGGTTGAAGAGGGAGGGTATTGAACACCATACTAATATTGCAAAAATAGAAATTGCAGATGTACAAAAAGAAAACTAGTTCCTGCTCAACACTGGTTGGTTTAGCACGCGTCAAAATTTAGCTAGTGGTAAAAATAATATTTCTGCCGCTCCAATTAAAGACCAGTCCACAATAGTGGCATAAATTGTTATTGTTGACCCCTTGAGGCACAAGCAGTGACATCACCGTGTAAGTGAAGTGTTTATAAGTTTTGCGAGAATTCACTTTAAGTGTGGCTCCGCTGGACATCGGCCACATGCCGGTAAGCACTAGAAAAACATCTGTGTGTAAAATTGTTGACAATTTGGTTCGGGTACTGGATAGAAACTGCATTCCTGCCCAACACTAGTTGGGTTAGCACGCGTCAAAATTTAAGTAGTGTTGTGCTATGAATACCGGACAAACTAAAAACAATGACAACCTTGGCGAGGCATTTTTAAAAGCTGTCAATGAACCCTCAGTAAGTGAGATGAATTGGACACCTGAGACTACTCTGGCTGGTGAATCGTCGATAAGTGTAGCTCTGTCGAGCTCCAAAAGCTCTGCTTTTGGTGATAATGCCCCGCAGTGCTTTTAAAATATCAAGCGAAAGGCACGTGATTCTACAACGACTGATAGGATAAAATCAAATCTTAACAAACAGAGTGAGAACTATTCCCAAACTCAAAATCAAACAAGCTACAGTGGCAACTCAAACCGTTTTGGTTTACTTGCACAATTACCAGCCGACGAAGAAGTAGGCAATGATATTGACAATCTGTGTGACCAACCCAGTACCAGCCGTCAAGCTGCTATTGCTGTGGCAAATCGGAATGCATCCTCTGTTGGAAACACCAGCTCATCCAACAAGGCGCAGCCCAAGCCACCTCCTATAATTTTGGAAGGAGTCGACAACGTAAACTTGCTGATGCAGAACGTCCAAAAAATCGTAGACCTAAGAATGATAAGTACGAGTTCCACTGCTATCAATTGAAAGAAGATAGGGCTTACAGAGTATGCGTGAAAGGTTTGCATTACAGTACGGTACACAGTTGAATTATGGAAGAACTGGAAAAAATCGGTCACAAGGTGCTCGATGTACATACACCGCTGAAGCGTAATGAGCCAGGCACCTCAGATGCAATGCCAGTCAACATGTTCTTCCTGAACATTGCCACTGCGGCCAACAACAAGGAGATCCTGGCAGTCAAGACACTATGCCATATGAGAGTCGTTATAGAGCCCCTTCGCAAGCGAAATTCCATCGTTCAATGCCATCGATGCAAGAAGTTTGGACACACGGCTAAATACTGCCGTAAGGCTCACATATGTGTGAAATGTGCTGGTGAACACCCAGCCAAGGATTGTACTAGACCACGCATCGAGCCATGCACGTGCTACAATTGTGGTGGGCAGCATCCCGCTAATTATAAAGGTTGCACCAAACTACAAGCATTTCTGCAGCGGTCTAGACCCAGAAATGGTGTGGCCGGAAGAACAGAGGTCTATGAGCGACCATTAACACAGGTTACCTCTGGAGGTAGGCAGATCGCCACTTCTCAATGCGGAATATCGTATGCAGATGTAGCTAAAGGAAATACTCACCACAAACAGCCACCGAGCCAGGCGCAACAACAACAACAGCTCCCTGTGCAATCGGGTCATCGTCCCGGAGCTGTCGCGAGTTCCCCCAACTCGCCCAAGGATTGCCAAACATCGTTTTCAGGAAAAAGAGTATGTACCAATACTCCTTTCTTTTTATGTTACCCTCCTCCTTCCCCTTTTTTCCACACCGCTTGGAGCTCTCCGGCAGCTCTTCGCGGTAACCTCCTAAAAGCCGGTGATATTGAATCCAATCCCGGTCCCCCTTTTTACTTCTGCTCAGTTTGCAAAAAGAGGCTTGGCAAAGGAGGTTACTCTGTTCTTTGCTTCTCCTGCAAAGAATGGGTCCACCTCCGATGCTCAGGCCTCCGAAGCACAAGCGAGCACAACCCTAATTATGCATGCCCTTCATGCTCGACCACACCCACCTCCCCTCCCCCTCCTCCCACTATCTCACGACCTCCTCCTTCAAGACCTGATCAGTGTGTGATTTGCCTCCGCCCCATGGCGCGCAACGCCAAACCGATTGGTTGTTCCGCCTGCGGTCGCAAATCTCATCTCCGCTGCTCGGGTCTTAGAAACTCTAACCTCTACACCCCCAACTACATTGGCCCTTGCTGCCGCTCCACCCTCCCGTCTACCTCTCAAAATTCTAACCCCCTCTTAACCCTCCACCCCCCCCCTCTTCCGGAGTGCACTGTGTGCCACCGCAGCTTCACCCGCGCGTCGTGTCCCATCTCATGCTCTGCGTGCGGACTCCACTCCCACTTACGTTGCTCGGGCCTCCGCAACAGGACCCAACACCACTCCTCCTTTGTTGGGCCTTGTTGCCGACGCCCACCAGCCCCCCTCCCCCCGCTGCTCAAAGCCCCCCCCTCTCACCCCTCAGAGACCTGGTAGCCAATTCCCCCTGCCTCCTCGATTCAAAATCGCTCAGTGGAACTGTAACGGTCTTAATACTAAACTCACAGAACTTACCTCTTTCATGTATAAACATAACATCCTTATTGCAGCCGTCCAAGAGACCAAACTCACCCCCCGTAACCCTCTCTCTTGCTCCACCAACTACTCGCTCCTCAGGCAAGACAGAGACAGGAACTCCGGTGGAGGCCTGTCTTTTGTCTTGCATAACTCAGTTAATTTTCGCCCCCTCACGTTACAGTCCACCGATCCCCATATTGAGCTACAAGGCATTGCAGTCAGCACTGGCGAGGTCGATGTTGAGATCCTAAATGTCTACATCCCGCCTACTGCTGCCTGCAGACCGGGTTTCAAACCCGACATATCCGGTCTCTTGGTGGGCTCCCACCGCATAATACTCGGTGATTTCAACGCCCACCATGATGCCTGGTTCTCTGCTCTTGGATGTGACGCGCGCGGGGATCTCCTCGAGGAGCAGATCTCAAACTCTGACTTCTGCTCCATCAATGAGAACCACCCCACACGCCTCACTCCCTCCCATCGCAGCTCACCCGATCTCTCCCTCGTCAGTCCATCCCTCATCCTCGCTTCATCGTGGCATGTGGAGGTTGCCCTCAACTCCGACCACCTCCCCATCATAATCACGCTGAAGCAAGACCCTTACTTCATCACTGCTGAGCGTCGCACCTTCACCAATTTCAATAAAGCAAATTGGCTGCGATTCGCTCAGCTGACTGACCACCTCTTCTCTCGCCTTCCCCCTCCCACCACAGTCTTCGAAGGCGAAAGACATTTCAGACACATCCTCACTAGAGTTAGCTCCACTTGTATTCCCAAAGGGCGCATTCCCACTCCACGCCCAAACTTTCCCAGTGAAGCTGCTCGCCTTGCCGACCAACGGGACTTCATCCGCTCCTTTGCTCCCTCTGACCCCTCGCTCCCCATCCTCAACTCCCAGATAAATCAACTAGTGGCGGAACACAAACGCAGGAAATGGCTTGAACAGCTCGAAGAGTCGAATATTGGCTCCACCAAATTGTGGAAAACCCTCAAAAACCTAGCCAATCCCCGCAGAAGCGAGAAAATACACATCTCCTTTGGAGATGGGTTGCCGCTTGACTCTAAGAGCTGTCCAGACGCTTTCTGCAGACAGTTCCTGCCACATCCCCCCCCATGCCTTAAGAAAAGGAGCGTGGCGAGGAGGTTACGAGCCCTACCGCTCGATCCTGACCTCCCTACCTTCTCAACCGCGGAGGTAAAGGAGGTCATCAGAGCAGCCAAAAATTCCAAGGCAATTGGCCCAGATGGGCTAGCAACCATCATGCTAAAGCATCTGGGTCAAACGGGTCTTTCTTACCTCGCCATGACTCTCAATCTCTCCATCTCCACCCTCTCCATCCCCCACCGTTGGAAAGAAGGCAAGATTATCCCATTACCCAAACCAAATAAACCTCTCAATGAAGGGCTGTCCAACAGGCCCATCACCCTCCTATCTCCGATAATCAAAACCCTTGAAGCCCTCCTCCTCCCCATCTTTCAAACCCACCTTAAACCCGCCCACCACCAGCATGGCTTCCTCAGAGGCCGTAGTACCACTACCGCTCTGTGCACCATCACGGAGCGTATGGTCTCCGGCCTCAACAGCCCCAGACCCCACCACAGATCCATCCTAACTGCCCTAGACCTATCCAAGGCTTTCGACACTGTCAGCCATCCCATCCTTCTAGAAGAAGTCCTCGAAACTTCACTGCCACCCTCACTTCAGAGATGGCTGGCGAACTACCTGGCAGGGAGACGGTCGTACGTGGAGTTCAGGGGTTTTCGATCCAAGAGCAGGAGACTCAAGCAGGGCGTACCGCAGGGTGGCGTCTTGTCACCTCTCCTGTTCAACTTTTATGTAGCGAAAATCCCTGAACCTCCTCCTAACACGACCTTAGTCTCCTATGCTGATGACTGCACCCTTGTCACCACCGGTAGAGTTGTCAGGGAACTGGAGGAGATAAACAGCTTCCTCCCGTCCCTTGTCAACTTCTTCACCCTGCGCAATCTCGGCCTGTCAGCGAGCAAGTCTTCCGTCACACTTATCACCACCTGGACGGGCGAAGTCGGTAGGAACCTCGACATCCATGTCAATGGCCAGAGTATCCCTACCGTCAGATACCCTAAGGTGTTGGGTGTGACGTTCGACAACCTCTACACGTTTGCCAGACACTCTGAGGTCGTGGCTCTGAAGGTTCGCGGACGGAACAAAATCCTAAAAGCCCTTGCTGGTAGTGGCTGGGGTTTAGACAAAGAGACGATGATCTCTACCTACAAAGCCATAGCCCGGCCCCTTATCAACTATGCCTGCCCGGCATGGTCCCCTGCCATTAGCCACACCCAGTGGAAGTCCCTACAAATGGCGCAAAATTCTGCCCTTAGACTGTCCACTGGGTGCGTTCAGATGACAGGCTTGCAGCAGCTCCATGACGAGGCAGGCATACTCCCTGTCAAGGAGCATTGCCTCCTCCTCCATAGACAATTTCTCCTCAAAGCCTTCCTCCCTGATCACCCCAACCATAGCGCCCTCACTACCCCTTCTCCACCCCACCATAGATCTATCCGCAAGGACTTCCGCTGCGAGGCCGCGGAAGTTTCTAATCTTGCCCCCAATCTTACCCCAGACAACCTAAGGTCAGCCCTCACCGACCTTCACTCCTCCTTTGTCAATCTATCTCTCTCCAATGCGGCCCCTAACCCTGTTTTAGGCTGTCGCCCACCCCCAATTCACCCTCGTGAAAAAACCCTCCCTCGCTCCACCAGAACTGCCCTAGCACAATTGCGCTCCGGTTTCTCCACTCATCTTAACAGCTATCTCTCTAGGATTAATCCGGAGATAGCTGACTCTTGTCCCCTCTGTCTTGCCCCCCAACACACCACTACCCACCTCTTTAACTGCCCCAGTAACCCCACCCACCTCTCCCCAATATCACTGTGGTCCCACCCAATAGAAGCAGCCCGCTTCCTCGGGTTTGACCCCGGCTAATTTTTTCCTCACCCCCCCTTCCTCACCCTCTCCACTTCTTTCTTTTTTTTTAACTCTTTATATGTTATATGTTGTCTTATGTTAACTATTTGTCTCCTCTCTCTTTTTGTGCACGTCAACCTTAACTTCTCTACATTGGTACATCACCAATCACTTTCCTGAAGACGCTACAACAACAACAACACATTCAACAGCAACAGTCAAATGACATAAGTCTCAGCCGCCAAAGGAGCCGCAGTCTGGGGGTGCACTTTAGTTCTCGACGGATGATAGCAGTGACATAGAATCCATTCTACGTACGCTTAACGAAAACATTTCTTATCTGCGCTCGATTTGAGAAAAGCAGATGGAACTAATAATGATGATGATGAAGCAACAACAACAACAGTCACAGCAGCAGGGACAAATTATTAATTTGCTTACTGCTCTGCAAGCGCGCCTAGCGCCATAATGATACCACTGCGCATTTTAGTATGGAACGCCGATGGCGTGTCCACGAAGCTGCCCGAAGTTGAATGCTTTGTGCGGCGCTATGAGATCGATGTTTTGCTGCTCAGTGAGACACATTATAAAGAGGCACAGGCACAAAAGATCTATGGATATGAGACCTATACAGCCAACGATCCGCGAGACGGCAACGCCAAGGGTGGTGCAGCGATTCTGATCAAGTCTAATCTGGTTCACTTTCCTTTCACACCAATAGCCACTGACAAAGTGCAACTCACGTCTGCAGCCATCGAGACAGTTCATGGCTCTGCCAATTTTGGTGCGATATACTGTCCCCCGAGGTCCAGATGGATTAAGGATGAATTTAAATCCATTTTGGAGCAACAATGTTCCAAATTCATCGTCGCGGGCGAATGCATCCCACTGGCTCTGGGGTGCGGGGAGATGTGACTAAAGAGGTCATGCGCTGGCGAATCTAGTCTTGAACTCGGATATGAGCACTCTAGCAACCGGAAGCCCTACGAGATTTCCATACGGCAGTAGAGGCTCCCCTGGCTATATTGATTTTGCTGTCACAAGAGGCATCCTGGGAATTCACGCCGAGATACGGCCAGTTGTTGAGCTCAGCTCCGACCACCTACCACTCATAATCACGCTTGATGCAACAGCAACAGCTTATCCCAAAATGGAGCGGCTTATTACTAGGCACACTAACCTGCAGCGATTCCAAGAGCAGCTTGAGCCCTCATTGAATCTTAACACGGCATTGAACTCCGAGAGGGACATAGAAGAAGCTGTCGACTGTCTCATCCATGAAACTAAGACTGTAGCCAGATTGGGTTACAATCCGGTCACCCGGTTGACAAAGCTGAGCGGAACAGAGCGAAGAGTTCGCTTTGGACCTGCCGATTAAACCGATTACCCACAGCAGGATTGCGGGTATAATCTCCATGATTCTCAAACCTGCCAAGCCGGTTAGGAACCCAGGTTCTTATCGGCCAATCAGTCTCCTCTCTTCGATCTCGAAAGTGTTTGAGCGAGTGATTGCAGTACGGATGGTCAGGGTTATGGAAGACAGGGGAATCCTACCATACCGGCCTCCTGCTAAAAATCAAGCAAACGCTGCCTGCACCATACTTCAGCCTCCTGTGGTCGTACCTGGAGAACAGACGATTTGCGGTTCGATTTCACTCGGGTCTTTCAACTGAGCGTGATGTGCAGCCGGAGTACCACAGGGAAGTGTACTCGGTCCTCTGCTCTACTGCTTGTTCACCCATGGCATGCCGCGGCCGAATGCTAGCTTACCCGGGAAGTCAATGCTGGCTACATTTGCCGATAACGTGTGTGTCACCTACAGGTCCCGATGTGAACACGAAGCTGCTGACGGTATTCGGGAGTACGCATCATCATTTGCTGAATGGGCAAGGCGCTGGAACATTGGCATCAAGGGGTACAAGTCTGCGAATGTGTGCTACACGCTTAAACGAAGAACGCCACCGGTTGTGCTCATTGACGACGTTCCTGTTCCTCAGGTGAACTCAGCCAAATATCTTGGAGTCTTTCTGGGCCGCAGACTCACATTCTGCAAACAAACAAGTGAAATGAGACAGCGCATACGAGCTGCGGCGTCAAAGCACTTTTGGCTTATAAGCTCGCAAAACAAATTGTCACTCACCAACAAGGTGACAATTTACAAGCAAATCTTGTCTCCAATTTGGAATAATTTGGGGCATGGCTAGTGACAGCCAAATCCGAAGAGTCCAGGCTACCCAAAATAAGATCATGAGGACGATGGCAGGCTGCGAGTGGTTTATAAGGAATACTACCCTACACAAAGATTTAAAATTACCTACGGTCTTTGGGGCAATAAACATGCACTCTAGTCGGTACCACGATAGGCTGGAGGGTCACAGGAATCGATTAGCGAAGGCCCTTACTAGAACTCGACAACCTAGGAGGCTTCACAGGAGACAACCGAAGGACCTCATCCTGCGGTCACCCTTGACAAGAGCCAGGAGGCGAAATTGATATATGATATAGTAGTCCGATTTTAATAAAATTTATCACAAACGCATATATTTATGTAGAAA
This sequence comes from Scaptodrosophila latifasciaeformis, assembly GCA_037075145.1. NCBI lineage: Eukaryota > Metazoa > Arthropoda > Insecta > Diptera > Drosophilidae > Scaptodrosophila > Scaptodrosophila latifasciaeformis. The sequence goes on from JBAMCM010000500.1 coordinate 16,762, forward strand.
ACGTGTTTGCCGAATTTTGAAGAGATCAGTAAATATATGTGCGTGTTATTACCCAAACCGATTTAGGTTCGTATGGCAGCTATATGATAAAGTAGCCCGATCCGGTTGGTTCAAATGAGTGTACTATATACCAAGTTTCAGCAAAGCAGCTTTAAAATCGCATAGAAACAGACGGACAGACGGACATAAGTATTGTAGATGTGAGTTTACGATGTTTGGTTCTGTGCGTTACAAACACCAGAACAAAAAGGATGCACTCTTTTTTCTGCGAAAAGAGTATAAAACAATTTCAATTAGCAATTCAACAGGGGTTGATTTAAAAATAAATTCACCCAGTTTTAACTTTTTTAAAAGGAATAAAAAAATCAAAATCATATATTGCTTAAAATACAAATTGCAAAAACAATGCAATTATTTTGAAAAAAAAATTAATTAATGAATAATGCCGCGAGTCATGAACAAGCGAGTGGACTGTATATAATAAAAGAGGAGGAGGGAACTGTTTTCCATAGGTTGATGCGCCCTCAACCGCTATGCGCTGTGACCTTATTACTGAATTCTTATAACTTAATTGCGAATGAATACATAAAATGTTGCCTAAGATCATCAACCGCAACCGGGAAGCGACCTACTACTACTCATTCTCACTGTCGATCTCCTCGACTGCAGCCTTTGCTGCCTTTTATACTCCGCTTCGGGGTCTTTGGGTTTAGGGGCCTCTTGGACAACGTTATTAAGACGTTGTCGTCTGGGTCCTGTCGAGTGTTCTGAGGAATTTCTCCTCTTAAAAGCATTCGATACATTGGGGTGTTCTTGTTATGTTTAGTCCGCTGTGTAAATCTGGCTGAGGAGCTTGCGCCTGATTGTCACTATTGGTTTGTCCTTTAACGTTATTTTTTGACGACTGACGAAATGCGGGTTCCTTTTCTGTCCCCGTTCGTCCCTTGCTTCTTTATTGGGTTTCCCCTGGAAGCAGCTCTTGCCGTTTGCCGATGTGCACTCGCTCCTCTACGCCCTTGCTTCTGCTTCTCTAGCCAAAGCCAGTGCAGATGGCAAGTCTTTTTGTTGGGCCGGGAAGACCACCGCTCTAAAGGACTTTGTAAGCCCTGAATTAAAAGCATGTAAGGCGTCGGCTCTGACTTCGGCGTTAAGCAGGTCAGCACCCTCTTGTTCATACGTCATTACAATCTTGTTGGTGACAAGCGTTAGCTTTTTCTCAACTTCTTCGTAGTATTGCATTAATGGTAGGTCACCCTGCCTAACCATCTCCAATCCTTGCCTCAACAGGCATAAGGATGTCTTGTCCGAGTACGTGCAGTCTAATCTAGCCAAAATGGCATCGAAATTTAACACCGTATTGTGGGATACGAGTAAGGCTCCAGCTTGGATTTGATTGGGCTGCATGGTATTTTCTACCGGGGCACTTTCTAACGACTGTTCCTCCTCCCAGCTATCCTCGCTTTCGTATTCGACCTTAACGTTTCTGTAGGTATGTGCCCAACTCATTGGTTGTTGGTTGGCACAACACAAATACACTGTTGCCAATCACAATTGATCGGTTAAATATGTATGGCAAGAAAAAGTATGCAATAAAATTATACGAACGTACGAAATGATATTTTGAGAAAAAGTATGCAATGAAATTATACGAAAGCATTCAATAATATTTCGGCAATAAGTATGCAATACTTTTGGGATTAATTTCACTCGCACAACTATTACGTGGCCAGATAAAATAGTAATTTGGTTTTTTTCCCTGATTTCAGGCGTGCCGATGAATTCGCTTGCAAAACTTACATGATCTCTAACTTAACTGTTAAATTAAATTTTAGAGTCCAGGTCTTCAGGGTCTTCTATCCTCGGTCGGCGGTGGTGAAACGATCGCGCCTAGTTGAGTCTTCTTATGAAGATTATGGTGGAGGGCTTGACTTCGCCCCCTATTAAATTGTCTAGCTTTGTATCGTAGCACTATGATTGAAATAATAATAATAAAGTTTACGGCTGTGCGCCGGAGCAAAGCAGTGGTTTATTTAAATTCAAAACTAAGACTGAAGAGTTGAGAATTAACAAACTAAGTCTAGCCTCACAACAATGCATTGCGCCATCAAGACAAATTGGCAAGCCCAGCAGCATTCCTTGCAGAGTGAGCCAACCCTCCCAATAGGAAGTGTCAGCTTTCCGCTGCCAGACGTTCTTTGCGCGGAGCGCTGAAGCCAATTCTGGTGCGTCAGCATTGATTATACAAAGCTACTTAGTTGCTATGAAGCAATACAATTTCAGTTGTTAACTTATATATCTCCAACGCAGTCCAGGAATGGCTGCATGCAATGGAAGAATGGACTGCCAAATGGAATGTGGCCATTAACTCCTCAAAGTCAGCATGTGTAACTTTTTCCCTGCGGCCCGGAACTTGCACAGGTCTGACCTTCGATGGAAGCCCCATCAGCAATGTTACATCGCACTGCTACCTAGGTGTACACATGGATCGGAGACTGACCTGGAGGGCCCACATCACGTCGGTCAAATCTAAGTCCCTGGCGAAGCTAAAAAAGGTCGACTGGCTCTTCCACTCCAGCAAGCTACAAACGAGCTCTAAGGCACTCTTAATCAAAGCCATACTAGCTCCAACGTGGAGCTATGCCATCCAGGTGTGGGGAACTGCCGCCAAATCCCAGCTCAATAGGCTCCGAGTGGTCCAGTCGAGAGCTCCACGTCACGCATCTGGGCTCCCCTGGTACGTGACGAACGAGGTGATCGAAAGAGATCTGAAAGTTACCCCTCTTGGGGATCAGATTAATTTCCACAGCAGCCGTTATGCTGACAGGCTCGAGGTCCACCCGAACCGACTGGCAAACATGCTAGTAAACCCCATTTCAATCCGAAGGCTGAAGAGGGTACACCACAGCGATCTCCCTACCCGGAGGATTATATAACTATATTATATTATATTATTTTATATTATTTGTTATTTGTTATTATTTTTTAAGTAATTAATAACTAGATGAATTTTAAGGATCCCCATGTACCATATTTCCCCTTCCCTTTCCTCGTCCAGTAATATTCAGTTGGTATTTAATGATTTTGGCGTATAAAAAACCCCATTTCAATCCGAAGGCTGAAGAGGGTACACCACAGCGATCTCCCTACCCGGAGGATTATATAACTATATTATATTATATTATTTTATATTATTTGTTATTTGTTATTATTTTTTAAGTAATCAATAACTAGATGAATTTTAAGGATCCCCATGTACCATATTTCCCCTTCCCTTTCCTCGTCCAGTAATATTCAGATGGTATTTAATGATTCTGGCGTATAAAAAAAAAAAAAAAAAAAAAAAAAAAACTTTTATATGGCGTTGAAAAAGGTTGATGCAGATACCCTGCTACGGTTAATGTCGTCTTCTTCTAAACAGTGGCTCGGAAGTGACTTATGATACAGAGCGCTGCGTTCAGGCACTTGGCTTGGGGCATTCACCATCATGTTTATTAGTTTCTGGAATGGCATCGACCAAGGTTGGCTCATGTATTTCGCAACACAATTTGGTGGTCAAAGCACATATTATGACTAAAATTACATCATCTATACCAATGAAAATGCTTAACCGTGTCACAATTTAGGTAATCAATGGTCTAGAACTGGCTGATTCATACCTCAGTTCAAATGCAACAGTCGATATTGCTGGGCACCGACCAGGTTTGGCATGCGCTGGCAGGTGCAAAGCTGTACGACGACACGGAAAATATAATTGCAATTTCAACAATTTTCAGATGGGTTATCACATCTCTTGGAACAACCCAAACAAACAACCCTGTATCACTTATGACAACTATGGATATTGATTTTGGGAGCTGGAGGGCATTAATACTGCGGCTAAACTGGAGCCCGAAGAGGAGTTGGTGGAAAAACACTTTACCACTACACACACACGAGATGAAAATGGAAAATTCTTCGTGGAACTTCCATTTAAAACAGCATATCCAGAATTTGCAGACACTCTACAAGGAGCATTAAGTCGACTAGAATCGAATTAGGAGACTACGTTATGGTCAAGAATTTTGATTCAACAGTTGGAGCACATAGTAAATTAATAACCAAATATAAAGGCCTCTATGAAATCACCAAAGTACTAAATAATGATAGGTATTGTATCAAAGATGTGGAAGGATTTCAGTAGACGCAAAAACCATACGATAATATGGGCGGCTCATAATATTAAACCATGGCTTCGAGAAAAGAATTCAGTTTCAAATAAAAAAGAAATACATATAAGAAAAACGATAAAGTAAATGTAAAAAAGAAAACCAAACCAAATGTAACGAATACTGAAATAAGTAACAAAAACGAAACAAATGTAATGATTACAAGAAGTAGAGCGGCGAGGATCAGGAGATCCTAATTATCAGGATGGCCGAGCTGTAGTAGTAGTTGTAATTGTATATAAGCAATATTAGAAAATAAGAACGAATTACGAGAGGCACAAATGAAAATAGTTATACACACATGCTGAATAAATGAATGGACAGCCGTCGTTGAGCTGTGATTGAGAGCACACTAAAATGGGATGTTTTACCTGAATGGGGAATTACGCATATTGAAATTGAACTTGTAGCAAATTGTCCTTGTGCACCAGTGGTATCAACTTGACCTGTTGAGATCGCCTCTTGCATGGTTTGTCCATGAGTCTAAGTTTCTAGTCATCATGGAAACCGGTTTTTGCATAATTCAGACATAGAATTCGAACATAGAATTCTATGATCCCTTGTTGAAGGTTCCACCTTTTACACACCTGACGAAATGCTTAACGTATGCCACAATGTGTAAAAGTCTTGGCCAGGAAGAAATACGTTGCAGAAGATCATCCAGAGATTGCTCTGATAAGTTTTTTTTTTTAGTTTTTCAGCCTTACCGAATATTGATACTGACACTGGGCCCTTCCACCATAAATGGAACTTGATGATTTATGCTGCCATCATGCCCCTCGAAGCACAATCAGCAGGATTTGATTTGGAGTGCACATGACGCCAATTCTGCCTGGGAATGATGTCCAGAATTTCTGTGGATCGATTTCCCACAAATGTTTTTAGTTGCGCTGGTGGATTTGATAGCCTGAAAAGCACAATCGTCGAGTCGCACCATGCGAAAACAGAAATCTTCTTATTTCGTAACGAAGCCTTTATTTATTTACTGTCACCAACGGAACATTATGCGCACCATTCTTAGCGGTTCGCGTACTTGAACAGCTGGGTCATGATCACAGACATGAGTTTCCAAAGGCTTCAAAAATTCTGCTAGAGGATTTTTATATTGACAACGTATTGACTGGATCAAATGATGAGGATGAGTTACTAAGAAACCAGGCTGAACACATTCAACTAATGTACCGTGCTAAGTTGGAGCTCGGGAAATGGGTATCAAACACTAATCGGGTACAAACAGGAGAAGCTATATCAATTAAGCTTTCGGCGCAAGTAAAAGTACTTGGAATCCACTGGATTCCTGGAGACGACACACACGACACACCAAAAGGCAAGTTTTATCAGATGTATCACGGATCTTCGATCCCCTGGGTCTCGTGGCACCCTGTGTGGTTCAGTTCAAAATTCTGTTCCAAAAGTTGTGGCTGCTCAAACTGGATTGGACCAGCCACTCCCAGAAATTTCAACTACTCCGATTAGTTGACAACGACATTAACAACATTGAGCTACATGGATTTTCGGGCGCATCCATCAAGGCATATGCTGCTGTAGTGTACAGCAGTGTTCTACAAAGCGACGGCTCCATCTCTGTGAGCATAATGGCAGCAAAGACAAGGGTGGCTCCATTAAAACAACAAGCATTGCCACGTCTGGAGCTTTGTGCTGCATTACTCCTGAGGCAACTCATTCAAAAAATAAAGGCTTCGTTACGAAATAAGAAGATTTCTGTTTTCGCATGGTGCGAAACGACGATTGTGCTGTCCTGGCTATCAAATGCACCAGCGCAACTAAAAACATTTGTGAGAAATCGATCCACAGAAATTCTGAACATCATTTCCAGGCAGAATTGGCGTCATGTGGACTCCAAATCAAATCCTGCTGATTGTGCTTCGAGGGGCATGATGGCAGCATAAATCATCAAGTTCCAATTATGGTGGAAGGGCCAACCATGGTTAAAGATTCAGTATCAATATTCGGTAAGGCTGAAAAACTAAAAAAAAAACTTATCAGAGCAATCTCTGGATGATCTTCTGCAACGTATTTCTTCCTGGCCAAGACTTTTACACATTGTGGCATACGTTAAGCATTTCGTCAGGTGTGTAAAAGGTGGAACCTTCAACAAGGGATCATAGAATTCTATGTTCGAATTCTATGTCTGAATTATGCAAAAACCGGTTTCCATGATGACTAGAAACTTAGGCTCATGGACAAACCACGCAAGAGGCGATCTCAACATGTCAAGTTGTTACCACTGGTGTACAAGGAAAATTTGCTACAATTTCAATTTCACTATGCGTAATTCCCCATTCAGGTAAAACATCCCATTTTAGTGTGCTCTCAATCACAGCTCAACGACGACTGTCCATTCATTTATTCAGCATGTGTGTATAACTATTTTTATTTGTCACTCTCGTAATTCGTTCTTATATTCTAATACTGCTTATACTACTATGCTTATATACAATTACTACTACTACTACTACACCAATTTGCTTTCAAAGAACCATGTTATCACCAAACTAGTTCTACAGTATGAACATCGTGATACTCGAAGCACGTAATCTTGCGTGCTGAATAAATGAATGGACAGTCGCCGTTGAGCTGTGATTGAGACCACACTAAAGCTCAGAAGTGGGATCACCGACCCAAGTGATCGTTTCAAAAGAAAAAGTAAAAATCGGCATTCATGGATTGTAATCCTGGCAATTATACATTTAAAGAACTCAAAACTCTATGCGTGCAAAACAAACTTAAAAGCAGTGGCACAAAAATCGATATCATTAAATGGCTTGAAAATATTAAGTTTGAGTGGTGCGCAATGAAAAAATCAACGCCACAGAACAAACCAGTAAAATAGACAGGGATGAAAACAACGACAACGGTCAAGAACAAAGTAGCGAAAACGAGACAGCAAGAGGCAGCGACAACGACGGCGACACGATGATGGCGACGCTTGGACATACATACAAAGGAATGCAAGAATGAGAAGGTTCAAAAGTATACCTACTTTGGGTTAGACAAATAAAAGAAAAAAAAAACACCCACAAATTATTTAAATTAATTATAAATATATATATATAATCAAATTTAAATACCGGTTAAGATAAGCAAAATCGTAGGAAGTATATCGAATAAAATACTAGGAATACCAACCACTAAGCTAATCAAACTCCCCATTCGATTATACTAATCATTCGATCAGAAGCTGCGCAGCCGCACTAGCGGCTGTGTCACAAAAAATATTAAGAACACAAAAAGAAAGTAAGAAATCAAAATCTGTGAATTGTGAAGGCATCCAATACGGAAATTTCGAGGGCGAGAAAATTCAAGCTACCCAACAAGAAACAGAGCCAGACGGGTAATTATAGGGGCTATGGTATAATTCAGAAGAACAAATAATCAAAAGCGTGTTCATAGGGCCACTGACGGCGAAACCTGAATTGAGAAAAGGAAACTATCACCTAGCAGTGTAGACTAAGGGAAGAGCACAGCAAGACAAAAAAAGAAAAAAAAAAGATCAGAAATAAGAAATTTTTTGGAAGAGAAACAAAGTGCAATCAAATCAAAGTGACCGCCACTAAGCACTTCCTACGTCAGTACTGCACCAAAGGCAGAATATTCATACTCCCTGCAGTATAACAAAAACTAATCAAAATTACAAAAAACTTTAACAAACACCTGAAAAAAAGAAAAGAAAAAAAACAAAAGACAAAAGAGCTACAAATACAAGTATTTGATTCCACTTGAATTTTGTATGTAACTTTTATTAAATATTAAAAGTTAAAGTTACAAGAAAAAAGAAAAAAAAAACAAACATCAGTTAGAATAACTTTTGGAATAATGCCTCTTTAAAAAAAAAAATAAGATAAAAGAAAAAAATCCCAACGTTATCTTCGGGGTGCCGAAGATTACAGACTCTTTTCGAAGTTGTTTCTGCCGTAAATCACATGAACGGGGTTGGTCAGTTAATAGGGCCAATTTCGATTTGTATGACAGCTATATGATATAGTAGTCCGATTTTAATAAAATTCAGCACAAACGCGTATAATTATGTAAAAAACGTGTTTGCTGAGTTTTGAAGAGATCAGTCAATAAATGTGCGAGTTTTGTGCGAGTTTCTCTTAAAACCGATTTAGGTTCGTATGGCAGCTATATGATATAGTAGTCCGATCCTTACAAAATTTGGTACATATATTAATTGCTATAAAAAACATATGCATATTAAATTTCAACAGGATCGGATAATAAATGTGTGAGTTATTCGCTAAACCGATTTAGGTTCGTATGACAGCTATATGATATAGTGATCCGATCCAGGCGAAATTTGGCACAATTATCTATCGTTATATAAAAAACACGCATGCCAAATTTGAAAAGAATCGGATAATAAATGTGGAAGTTATTGCCTAAACCGATTTAGGTTCGTATGACAGCTATATGATATAGTGGTCCGATCCGACCGATTCAAACTAGTGTACTACCTAGGTAAAAAAGAAGGCTATATACCAAGTTTCAGCAAAATAGCTTTTAAACTGACGGAGTAAATCTGATATGTACAGACGGACAGACGGACAGACGGACAGACGGACAGACGGACATGGCTATATCGACTCCTCTAGTGATTCTAAGTATTCTAGATGTAACTTTTGTGGGTCTACGATGTTTGGTTCTGTGCGTTACAAACATCAGAGCAAAGTGAATAGACTCCTTTTTCTTCGAAAAGAGTCTAAAAAGAGTGTTAAGTTTTCTTATTTTCCCTAGCGTGGAGTAGGGAGGGTACAATTCAATACAAATATGGGAGGTTGTCATAATATCAGCGCGATCAACCTCAAAGACAGGGTGGGCTTAGTAGCGCGAGTGTTAACACCTACACTCAAGAAGCTTGGCAAATCTTTCTTTTTTTTTCCTTTTTCTCTTTTCATTCTATCTTCTATTAAATACAGACGGGTGGGTATCTAATAATGATAAAGTTTTATTCGTACTTCGATGAAGCAAATTATTAAGAGTCAAAAACTTATACTGACCCTTAATAGGGCTTTATTCTCGAGGGCATGATTTTTCTTTTAGCTTCCATTCTTACTGTGAATTCTGATTAACTCATCTATGAGGCAATCTTTTGGTTTTGTACCAAAAATGGCATAGTTAGAAAAAGTCAGCGATTCAATTTTCAATGTCTTCTTTGTTTGGATGCGTCAATCCTGATCATTTGTTTTGAATATATTATGTTGCCAACATAGTCGGTACGAGGCAAATGAAAGTGATTGAGAAAGTTTCTCATAGTCATATTAGTGTATATTGAATAGGGTACGTTTTTTTTTTGTATTAAAAGAACAAAGACAAAGATTAAGTGAACATAGACTGACTAGGTGTCGAATCTCCACAGCAGGCTTATGCACTGAAACCTATTTGCTTATGTTTAGTACCCGTACATGTTAAAAAATTCGGAACGTTAAACTCGGGCGCAGCCGAGTTTGAGATACCCTGTACCTGTAGGGAGCGTAAATCAGTATTTCTGACAAAATAATAAAAATACCATCTGATTTCGATTAAATTTTGCACAATTGATTGGTGTTCTAAGGCACGACTTATTCCCAAATTTAACAGAGATATCTTTAAAACCAAAGAAATTACGACGTTAAAACGATTTTTGCACTTCCAAGAGACCATACGGAAACTATATATTATGGTAGTCCGATCAGATTAAAACTTCGCTTTTTGGGTTATTACAAAAGAAACTATCATATGGTATTTTTGGTTGCGATTCGTGCATAAAAAACCCGATTTCTGACAAAAAAAAAAAAAAAACACAAAATCGGAGTTTTTGTCCGATTAGCCCTATGGGAGCTATATGATATAGCCATCTGATTTCAACAAAATTTTGTGCTTTTAAAAACTTATACTAAAAACTGTCTTGTGCTTAATTTGGATGCGATTGGTTCATAAAGAACCCGTTTTCTGACAAAACAGCACAAAAATCGAATTGTTTTGACCGATTAGCCCTATGGAAGCTATTTGATATAGTCATCCGATTTCAATAAAATTTGGAGTTATTCAAAACTTATACTAACAACTGTCTTGTGCTTACTTTGGTTGCGATTGGCTCAAAAATAAACCGTTTTCTGACAACAAAGCACAGAAATCGGATTTCTTGACCGATTAGCCCAATGGAAGCTATATGATATAGTCATCCGATTTCAATAAAATTTGGAGTTATTAAAAACTTATACTAAAAACTGTCTTATGCTTAATTTGGTTGCGATTGGTTTATAAATAACCCGTTTTCTGACAAAAAAGCACAGAAATCTGATTTTTTGACCGATTAGCCCTATGGAAGCTATATGATGTAGATCTCCAATTTTATTAAAATTTTGCACAGCTGCTGAGTATTTTAAAGTTAACATTGTTTCTTAATTTGAATAAAATATCTTTAAAGATAAAGAAATTATGATGTTAAAACGATTTTTGCACTTTCGATCGGCCCTATGGGAGCTATATGATATAGTTGTCTGATCAGATCGAAACTTCACATCCTTATTGCGAACATATAAGAACTTCTAACTGCAAGCTTTCGTAATAATATGATAGCAAACAAAAAAGTTATGGCCTATAAACTTTTTCCTTTTTTTGAGGTTGTTGTGGTTTTATACTTTTTATTCCGAACCTAAATCGGATATTAAAAAAATATAATAAACTTGATCTAACCTGCAGAACAAATGATTATTTGCAATAAACCGGAACTTTCTAGGCCTTACCATCTCTGAGAACGAGGTGTTCATACAGACGGACAGACGGACAGACAGACAGACAGACAGACGGACATGGCTAGATCGATTTCTCTAGTCACCCTGATCATACATTAGGTAACTTTGGGGGGTCTCTGACGTCTCCTTCTCTATGTTACATACATTTGACAAACTTAATATACCCTTGTACCGTTTTAGGTACAGGGTATAAAAATCAGGCTGATGACTCAGAATCGTTAACTGAGCCAGCAAACACTTTCCCAGTTAGGATACTCGGCAACAATACTAAACATGGAGAAAATACCATGAACAAAAAGATAGGAGCTCCAAAATTATAACAGGAACGATTGAAAAATTATAATGACATTTGAAAAAGAATGTTTGGAAGCGTGGGGTCAATACATCGGTCTACAATAAGAGCACGAAACTTTTGGAAAAAGGTAAATAGAAGCAGAAAATTCTTGGTATCTGCAATTATCAATAACAATACGGATGGTCAAATCTATGCCGCAGTAATGTTTTTGAATTATTCTGAGCTTGGACTACTCGATACTGGTGCAAATAGCTGCGTCGGTTCGAATTTGGCCAAAGAAGATTGGGCTAAATTTTCAAAATTTAAACCACTATCGTGTAAGGTCAAGACGGCAGATGGGAAAGGCCAAGAAGTGGGGTAATATGGGTAGACATGACCTACAATAACGTCTCGGAAAAGATTCAACTTCTTGTGATTCCCTCATTAGATAAACGTGTAATTCTTGGATTAGATTTTTGGAAGGCTTTCGTCTTAGCTCCTGGTCTCATCTCTTCTCTTGAAATTCAATCTGCTGCCACTGATTTGAAAAAGTTCCCACTGTCTCTAACAGAACAAGTACAGTTAGAGGAAGTCATAAAGTTATTTCCAAGTTTTGAAAAACAAGGTTTAGGAAAAACTTCACTTATTAGGCATGATATCGATATTGGCCAAGCCAAGCCCATAAAGCAAAGGCATTATCCAGTCTCATAGGCGGTGGAGAAGTTGCTTTATGAGGAAATCGACAGAATGCTTAGCTTAGGAGTGATTGAAAAATCGCCTAGTCCTTGGAGCTCACCGATGCGTCTGGTGATAAAGCCAGGGAAAATCAGGCTATGTTTGGATGCAAGAAAAATCAACGACGTAACGACAAAGGATGCTTATGCTTTCCCAAACATTGATGGAATCTTCGCACGATTACCAAAGGCTATAACTGCGTTTACCATACCTGGTCGGCCTTTATACCAATTTCGTGTCATGCCATTCGGTCTGTGCAATGCACCGCAGACAATGTGTAGGTTGATGGATGACTTGATTCCATATGATTTAAAATATTGTGCTTTTGGTTATTTAGATGACCTCATTATTGTGTCGGATAACTTTCAGTCCCATTTAGTGATACTCAAACGTATAGCTGATCAATTTCAACGGACCAATTTAACATTAAATATTACCAAGAGCCAATTTTGTGTAACTCAAACTAAGTACTGGGATACGTAATTGGAAACGGTGGAATTTCGACAGATCCAGAGAAGGTGGAGTCGATACGAAGTTGGCCAGCACCGAAAACACTGCGACAAACTAGAGGCTTCCTAGGTTTAGCAGGGTGCTATAGAAGATTCATTCCAAACTTTGCCGCATTGACAACTCCTATTTCGGACTTACTGTCGAATAAAAAAAGTTTTCATGGAATGATGACGTGGAAGTTGCTTTTGATAAATTAAAACAATTATTAACTTCAGCTCCCGTACTGCATAATCCCGATTTCAATAAGAAATTTTATTTGCATTGAAATGCAAGCAACTATGGCATAGGAGCAGTTCTTGTACAAAAAGATGAAAACGACAGTGAATTGCCTATTGCCTTTATGAGCAAAAAACTCAATTCGGCTCAACGAAACTATAGCGTTACGGAACGCGAATGCTTGGTGGCATTATTGGCTATAAGTAAGTTCAGGTGTTACCTTGAACTTCAAGATTTTGAGGACATAACAGAACACTCTAGTCTGTTATGGCTCCGAAAACACCTTAACTTGAAAGGTCGGTTAGCACGATGGGCAATGGGATTGCAAGGCTATCGGTTCTCCATCAGCCATCGTAAAGGACGTGATCACGTTGTGCCAGACGCTTTATCTCGCATAGCAGAACCTGGAATTGCTGCAATCGAAGCGATAGAGCCTATGGTCGATTTACAATCGGATAGCTTCCAAGATTCCGAATATCTGGAGCTGCAAAAACGGATTAATTCGGAAGGGGCAAATTCCCTGAATTTAAGGGTAAATAACGGATACGTTTACATCCGTACAGATCAAGAGAATGATACGGAGTGTGGTAAGCAAACGGCTTGGAAGCAGTGGATACCTCAAAGTCTCACCAGTGATGTTATTTTTAGAGCCCATAATTCTGTGGTGGCTGCACATGGAGGCATGGCCAAAACAGTTGGGTTGCTCAAAAGAGAATTCTATTGGCCAGGGCTGGTAAGCCAAGTGCGCGACTATGTGCGTTCGTGCGAATTGTGTAAAACAACTAAAGCACCAAATCATAGCTTAAGACAAACAGGTTTCTTCCAATAGGGCATTTCAAAGACTATATATCGACATATTGGGACCGTATCCCAGAAGCGGACGAGGATATATAGGTCTGTTAATTGTCATGGATCATTTCTCAAAATTTGGTTGTGTCCCTTAAAGAAGTTTGTAACCAATTGCATTATTGAGTTTCTTCAAAAATGTATCTTCTTTGTGTACGGATTTCCTGAGACAGTGGTCAGCGACAATGGAAAGCAATTTATAGCCAAAGAGTTTAAAAACTTTCTGCACTCGTTAGGAATCACACATATGGTTACCGCCTTGAATTCCCTTTAAGTCAATGCCGCTGAACGGGTAAACAGCTCTCTAATACCATTCGGGCATATTTAGGAAAAGATCAGCGAGATTGGGATGAACACATTGACGCGATTAGTTGTGCTCTTCGTAACTATTTCCATCAAAGCATAAAAATATCTCCATACCAGGCTATTTTTGGCTTTAATACGATCACTCATGGTTCACAATATAAGCTTTTACATAATTTGGGTATGTTTAACGAATCTGTGGAGGTGTTTCCAAGGGAGGACCAGCTTCAGTTGTTGAGACAAGACATCCGAGGGCATTTGAATAAAGCATTCGAAAGGATGACAAAACAGTACAACTTGCGGTCACGACAAGTCCAATATAAAGCAGGGCAAGAAGTTTTTCGACGTAATTTCATTCAGAGCAATTTTGAAAATAAATTTTCGAGCAAATTAAGTCCTTCTCTTCTTAAAGCTCGTATTCGAGAAAGAATAGGAAGCTCTATATATATCCTGGAAGACTTGCAAGGGAAACTCTTAGGTAGATCTCACGCAAAAGACTTGCGCCAATAGTTCAAAAAAAAAAAAAAAAAAAAAAAAACAACATATATATGTCTATATAATAATAATAAATAAACAAATGAAGCAAATTCGGTCTAATCCGCCTCTGGCAAGCCAGCTGATTATCCAGCCTTGTTAGGTTAGACAATTATTTTTTGAGTTTGCACCCAACCACATGTGTCACAAAAAATATTAAGAACACAAAAAGAAAGTAAGAAATCAAAATCTGTGAATTGTGAAGGCATCCAATACGGAAATTTCGAGGGCGAGCAAATTCAAGCTACCCAACAAGACACAGAGCCAGATGGGTAATTATAGGGGCTATGGTATAATTCAGAAGAACAAATAATCAAAAGCGTGTTCATAGGGCCACTGACGGCGAAACCTGAATTGGAGAAAAGGAAACTATCACCTAGCAGTGCAAACTAAGGGAAGAGCACAGCAAGACAATTCATCCTAAAACCTCCAATAAATATCTATAAAAAAAAGAAAAAAAAAGGTCAGAAATAAGAAATTTTTTGGAAGAGAAACAAAGTGCAATCAAATCAAAGTGACCGCCACTAAGTACTTCCTACGTCAGCATTGCACCAAAGCCAGACTATTCATACTCCCTGCACTATAACAAAAACTAATCAAAATTACAAAAACTTAAACAAAAAAAAAAAAAAAAAAAAAAAGAGACAAAAGAGCCACTTAAATTTTGTATGTAACTTTTAGTAAATATTAAAAGTTTAAGTTACAAGAGAAAAAAAAAAAAACATCACTCAACTGTACCAAACCCCTAAACGCTGACTCTCTTAGTTGAGTGTAACTTGGCCTCTGCTTTGTCGCTTAGTTTCGTTATTAAAGCAAGTACACATAACAGTGTTCTTTTTTTGTTGTTAAACCTGGAGCTATTTATAGCTTTGCCTCAAAGCTGACTGAACAGCTGTTAACTATTTTTGGTTCTTTTTGTCTTGTCTTTATGCTAATTACTACACAATCAAAAATCAAGCAAACAAACGAGCTTCTAGTGGAGTAATAAATAATACATTCTTATTAGGCACTTTTGTAATTCAAGTTATATTTATCGGCAGTCTATTGCTTTATTGTACATGGAGAACTATATAAACCAAATTAAAATTTAAACTTTATGTAAATAGTAAAATTATGTAAAATCAATCTTTAGAGTTAGAATACCTTTTGGAATAATGCCTCTTTGAACAAAAATAAGATAAAAGAAAAATGAAGTGTTAAGTTTTCTTATTTTCCCTAGCGTGGAGTAGGGAGGGGTACAATTCAATACAAATATGGGAGGTTGTCATAATATCAGCGCGATCAACCTCAAAGGCAGGGTGGGCTTAGCAGCGCGAGTGTGAACACCTACATTCAAGAAGCTTGGCAAATCTTTCTTTTTTTCCTTTTCTCTTTTCATTCTATCTTCTATTAAATATAGAGGCGATCCGTTAAAAAATCAACAACAAAGTGACGACACAGACTCAGGCTTTTCTTTCGAAGTTTTAATGGAGATCGTTAAGGTATATGATGGCAAACAGCTTCAATGTTTGGCGATCTCAACTACAAAGTTAAGGGCGATGCTACCATGGAGACAGCGGATGAAATGTTAAGCCACCTGGAGAAAATGTTCGTAATGTCCAAAGAGTCAAAGTTGAGTATGCGGCAGAAGCTACAGAACTGCGTTTGGATCAAAGGTGAGGAGATCTCCAAGTACTACAATGAGAAGGTGCAGCTGGTGGATAATTTAGCACTGGCAGAAAATGAATATGTCATTGACGGCATACATGATGTCAATCTACGCAATCTGGCTAAGTCGCGTTCGTTCAAAACCAGATTGGAGCTTTTGGAGGCATTCCGAAACGTTGAGTTGGGCTACGTTCCTAAGCCGAAGTTACCAGAAGACCGTAGAGCAGGAGATTACCAAAGGCCACGAGTTAATGCAGAGTGCTACAATTGCCACAGTCGGGGCCACCTAGCCAGAGAGTGCCGAAAGCCTTAGAGACAAGATGGGGCCTGTTACGCATGTGGCTTGCAATGACATGCGGCTAAGGAGTGCAACTAATACAAGAAGTCGAAGGGCGGACACAACGATAATGTAAGTTATATTGAGTTAACATTTTTTACAAAGAATGATATGCTGAACCCCATTCTTATAGAATGTCTCACAGATTCTGGCAGCCCGATAAGTATTATTAAAAAACGTTTTATACCAAGTCAGATAAAAATGAAAAAGATTACCTCTTTAAGTTACGTTGGACTAAATTTAAGTAAATTACAAATACATGGAAGCGTAAAATGTTCAGTTAAATTTTCAAATAAAGATATTCTTATGTTACTATATGTCGTGGATGATGAATCTATGGGATATGCTATGTTATTGGGAAGGGATTTTTTAAAAAGAGGAAAGGCCAAAATTGTAATTTAAAACGAACATCAAAAAATAACTGGAATTAAAAAAGATTCGATAGTTGAAAAAAAAATCAAAAAATATATAAGTAAAGAAAATCAAAGTAAACCAAATCAAAGTAAGGAAAATCCAAATAAAAGTAAAGAATTTAAATGTCACTATTAGACAAACGCAGACGAACAAAAAAATTTTGAAAAACATCTTTTATTAATTGATTGCAATGATAATGAAAAGGTATATGAGATAGGTTCACAATTAAATTTATAAATGTTATTGAACCGAATATAAAATGTGAAATGAAGCTAAGGTTAGAAAAAGATAAGCAGTTTAGTTTTTCGCCAAAGCGCCTGGCATATGTAGAGAAGGAAAAATTACAAGAAATCCTTGATGACTATTTAAAAGTGAGTCTGACTATTGTTCGCCAATTGTTTTGGTAAAAAAGAAATTAGGTGGCATTAGGATGTGCATAGACTGCAGGAAACTAAATAAGATCACGGTGAAAGTTAGATACCCGATGCCATTAATTGATGATTTCTTGGATACGCTAGCAAACAAAGTTGTGTTCTCGAAGTTAGACCTAAAAATTGGATATTTCCATGTTTATATGGACGAAGAATCGATTAGGTATACATCATTTACCACGCCACTAGGACAGTATGAGTTCACAAGAATGCCTTTTGGGCTGACAAATGCTCCGTCCGTTTTTCAAAGGTTCATCAACAAAGTCTTTGACCACATGATTAGGGAAAAGAAAGTGATAGTTTATCTCGATGACATAATGATAGCGACAAAGAATATAGAAGATAAGATAAGAAGAAACATTTAGGATATATAATATCAGAAAAGGGTATTAAAGCAGATGACGACGGTGTGAAAGCAATTGAAAATTTTCCCGTGCCACAAAAAGTTCACGATGATCAAAGTTTTTAAAAAGCAAGCTGTTAAAAACGCCTATTTTAGCATTGTAGAGTCCTAAAGATGATATAGAATGGCACGGCGATGCGAGTTCGATAGATTTCGGATCAATCCTTTTGCAAAGGAAAGCAGATGGTAAGCTGCATCCAATTTTTTACTTCTCAAAAAGGACAACGGATACAGAATGAAGATAGCATAGTTTTGAACTGAAACACTGGCAGTAATATATGCTTTAAAAATGTTTAGAGTGTACCTACAGGGAATTGAGTTTAAAATAGTAACAGACTGTAATTCCCTCACAATGACGTTGAACAAAAAAGAGTTGAATCCAAGAATAGCAAGATGGGCCTTGGAATTACAGAATTATTCATATAAACTAGAACATAGAACTAGAATGAAACACGTAGATGCTCTTAGTAGATGTAATACGATTTTGCTAATAGAGGAAAAAACGTTCGAGGACAATTTAGGTATATGTCAAAACAGAGACGAGAAGTTGAAAAAGATTAAAGAAATGCTAAGTAACGAAGAAAGCGAATTATATGAAATGCAAAATGGTGTGTTTTACAAAAAAGTAAAAGATAAGTTATTGTTCTATGTCCCGGAAGCTATGGAAGAACACGTATTTTATAAATACCACAATGAGTTAGGCCATGTAGGGAAAGACAAAGTTACGGAAATGATTGGTCAGAACTAAAGCAGATGAACATGTTAAGAACTGTCTAAAATGAATAGCTTTTCAACGAAGAAATGGTAAGCAAGAAGGAACTGTTAATATGGTACCAAAGAGAAATACACCATTTGAAGTCATACATATAGATCACTATGGTCCGGTAAATCAAAAGAATTCTACGAAAAAACATGTATTAGTAATTGTTGACGGATGAACAAAGTTTTTGAGATTGTATCCAGCGAAATCAACAAATTCAAAGGAAGCAATTGAAGCCTTAAGTGATTATTTTAGAGAGTATAGTAGACCAACGACCATTGTTTCAGATAGAGGGACATGTTTTACATCAGATATGTTCGAAGAATTTTTGGAATCAAGGCTCAGCACATGCAAATGGACAAGTTGAGCGAATAAATAGAGACCTAGGACCTATGATTAGTAAACTCGTAGATGTAGAGAAAAACGTACAATGGCGCACAGTTTTGGAAGAAGTAGAGTATGCAATGATTAATACAAAGCACAGAAGCATAAATGCGGTTTGGAATAAAGCAAAAGGAAAAGTGCTAGATTGCCTAAAATAAAATGTATTGGAGTCAAGGCTAAAAAGAAAAGAAATTAATTTAGAAAAATTAGAAAAAATGCAGACGTTTCGCAGAACTATAAATAGAAATATGTTGACGCTAAACGACTAGAATCGAATTAGGAGACTACGTTATGGTCAAGAATTTTGATTCAACAGTTGGAGCACATAGTAAATTAATAACAAAATATAAAGGCCTCTATGAAATCGCCAAAGTACTAAATAATGATAGGTATTGTATCAAAGATGTGGAAGGATTTCAGTAGACGCAAAAACCATACGATAATATGGGCGGCTCATAATATTAAACCATGGTTTCGAGAAAAGAATTCAGTTTCAAATAAAAAAGAAATACATATAAGAAAAATGATAAAGTAAATGTAAAAAAGAAAACCAAACCAAATGTAACGAATACTGAAATAAGTAACAAAAACGAAACAAATGTAATGATTACAAGAAGTAGAGCGGCGAGGATCAGGAGATCCTAATTATCAGGATGGCCGAGGTGTAGTAGTAGTTGTAATTGTATATAAGCAATATTAGAAAATAAGAACGAATTACGAGAGTCACAAATGAAAATAGTTATACACACATGCTGAATAAATGAATGGACAGCCGTCGTTGAGCTGTGATTGAGAGCACACTAAAATGGGATGTTTTACCTGAATGGGGAATTACGCATATTGAAATTGAACTTGTAGCAAATTGTCCTTGTGCACCAGTGGTATCAACTTGACCTGTTGAGATCGCCTCTTGCATGGTTTGTCCATGAGTCTAAGTTTCTAGTCATCATGGAAACCGGTTTTTGCATAATTCAGACATAGAATTCGAACATAGAATTCTATGATCCCTTGTTGAAGGTTCCACCTTTTACACACCTGACGAAATGCTTAACGTATGCCACAATGTGTAAAAGTCTTGGCCAGGAAGAAATACGTTGCAGAAGATCATCCAGAGATTGCTCTGATAAGTTTTTTTTTTAGTTTTTCAGCCTTACTGACACTGGGCCCTTCCACCATAATTGGAACTTGATGATTTATGCTGCCATCATGCCCCTCGAAGCACAATCAGCAGGATTTGATTTGGAGTGCACATGACGCCAATTCTGCCTGGGAATGATGTCCAGAATTTCTGTGGATCGATTTCCCACAAATGTTTTTAGTTGCGCTGGTGGATTTGATAGCCTGAAAAGCACAATCGTCGAGTCGCACCATGCGAAAACAGAAATCTTCTTATTTCGTAACGAAGCCTTTATTTTTTGAATGAGTTGCCTCAGGAGTAATGCAGCACAAAGCTCCAGACGTGGCAATGCTTGTTGTTTTAATGGAGCCACCCTTGTCTTTGCTGCCATTATGCTCACAGAGATGGAGCCGTCGCTTTGTAGAACACTGCTGTACACTACAGCAGCATATGCCTTGATGGATGCGCCCGAAAATCCATGTAGCTCAATGTTGTTAATGTCGTTGTCAACTAATCGGAGTAGTTGAAATTTCTGGGAGTGGCTGGTCCAATCCAGTTTGAGCAGCCACAACTTTTGGAACAGAATTTTGAACTGAACCACACACCACACTCCAAATTTTATTGAAATCGGATGACTATATCATATTGCTTCCATAGCCCTAATCGTTTCAGAAAATCCGATTTCTGTGCTTTTTTGTCAGAAAACGGGTTATTTATGAACCAATTCCAACCCACTTAAGCACAAGGTACTGTTTTGTATAAGTTTTTAATAACATCAAATTTTATTAAAATCAGATGACTATATCATATAGCTTCCATAGGGCTAATCGGTCAAGAATCCGATTTCTGTGGATTTTTGTCAGAAAACGGATTATTTATGAAACAGTTAGAATCAAATTAAGCACAAGGCACTTTTTAGTTTTTAATAACACCAAATTTGATTGAAATCGGATGACTATATCATATTGCTTCCATAGGGCTAATCGGTCAAGAATCCGATTTCTGTGTTTTTTTTTTTTTTGTCAGAAAAAGAATTATTTATAAAACAGTTCGAATCAAATTAAGCACAAGCGCTTTTTTGTTTTTAGTAACACCAAATTTGATTGAAATCGGATGACTATATCATATTGCTTCCATAGGGCTAATCGGTCAAGAATCCGATTTCTGTGGATTTTTGTCAGAAAACTGACTATTTATGAAACAGTTCGAATCAAATTAAGCACAAGGCGCTTTTTTGTTTTTAATAACATCAAATTTGATTAAAATCGGATGACTATATCATATTGCTTCCATAGCCCTAATCGTTTCAGAAAATCCGATTTCTGTGCTTTTTGTCAGAAAACGGGTTATTTATGAACCAATTCTAACCAAATTAAGCACAAGGTACTGTTTTGTATAAGTTTTTAATAACACCAAATTTGATTGAAATCGGATGACTATATCATATTGCTTCCATAGGGCTAATCGGTCAAGAATCCGATTTCTGTGGATTTTTGTCAGAAAACGGATTATTTATGAAACAGTTAGAATCAAATTAAGCCCAAGGCACTTTTTAGTTTTTAATAACACCAAATTTGATTGAAATCGGATGACTATATCATATTGCTTCCATAGGGCTAATCGGTCAAGAATCCGATTTCTGTGTTTTTTTTTTTTTTTTTTTTTTAAGAAAAAGAATTATTTATGAAACAGTTCGAATCAAATTAAGCACAAGGCGCTTTTTTGTTTTTAATAACACCAAATTTGATTGAAATCGGATGACTATATCATATTGTTTTGAGGAGGGCATTGATTTATGCCACCTAGTTCTATTTGCGAAGGGTGTGACGCGAAATTGTTCTTTTATAAAAAACCAAACACTAAATTAACAGAACAGAGTTTGTTGTTTTGGACTTCACTTGTTTTCAATATTTTAATTGTTTTATAATAAATTATTGTGATGATATGTAAGTACAATATATAGCTGCGCGACAGCGGCTAGCGATTAGTGCGAACGAAAGCTTAGCGAAGACTGTTAAAAGGAATGCGTTTACATGCGTGTACATAAGAAGTTTTTAGAGAGTGAATATAAGCATAAAACAGATTTAGTGATAATAAGCAACAATGAGCAAGTAAGAACAATTGGCGGGAGAATTTACGTTATATTTGAATTTGAATTTTTAAGATAGGTATTAGGTTTGAACATTATTTATGTTGTGTTTATTGTATATGTTGTGCATTGTTTGTGGAGGCTTTGATCTGCTCCCGACATACTCCCCCCGCTGGAAGAGGCAGGCTGACAGCTGATGTGGTCTCAAGGGGCAGAGCGGCAGGAATGATGCTCTCGACCTTTCCGATCCGCCATTGCAAGGGAGGGAGAGCGTCATCTTTAAGTAACACAATGCTGTGCACCAGGAGATTTGGTTTCGAAACTCTCCATTTTCCGCGCTCTTGCAGAGTCGACAAATATGCTGTGCTCCATTTGCGCCAAAATGTTTGCTTCATTTGACAGACCAGTTGCCATCGACTTAAGCGATTGATGTTGAGGTGGGTTATATCTGGCTGGTCGATCGTCGCAAATGGTGCACCAATCAGGAAATGTCCAGGGGTGAGGACTTCCAAATCATCTGGGCTTTCTGAAATTGGACAAATTGGGCGTGAATTAAGCATGGCAGATATTTCACAAACTAATGTTCGAAGCTCATGAAATGATAGGACTGATTTGCCAACTACGCGAACAAAGTGATATTTGGCCGATTTTACAGCGGCCTCCCACAGTCCACCAAAGTGGGGAGAACGAGGCGGGATGAATTTCCAAATGATGCTGTTTGTCACAAAGGCATTGCGAAGCTCGATATTTTGAGGATCAGCAAGAAAAAGTGTTCTGAGCTCATTTAGTTCATTTTTGGCTCCTACGAAATTCGTTGCATTATCTGACCATATGGTACTCGGCTTGCCTCTGATGCTAATGAATCGCTTCAAAGCTGCAATAAATGAGGCTGCAGATAAATTCTCCACCAATTCCAAATGTGTTGCCTTTGTTGAAAAACAGACGAAGATGGCGATATAGCACTTTGAGGGTGGCCGGTTTCTGACTTCGTGCTTTATATAAAATGGTCCACAAAAATCAATCCCAGTCGTTGTAAAAGGTCGACATGGTTGAACACGGCTTTCTGGCAGGGGACCCATGATGGTCTCTAAAATAATAGGCTTTACTCGAAAGCAGCGAACACATTTCCGTATTGTGGCAGCTACTGTCTTTCGGCCTCCAATCGGCCAAAATCGTTGTCGCAATGCGGATAGAAGACTCTGGGGTCCTGCGTGGAGAAATTGGACATGGAAGTGAGTTATAATTGCACGAGTCACAGGATGATCCTTTGACAGTAGCATAGGGTGTCTTGCTTCAAAATCTAGAATTGAGTTTTGTAGCCGACCGCTAACTCGCAGCAATCCTTCACGATCAAGCATCGGGCACAATGAAAATAGTTTGTTTTTTGGTGATAGCTGCCTTTTTGCTGATAAAGTTTTATATTCATCAGTTAACTGGGATCGCTGTATTATTTTGACGATGAGATGTGTACCGCCTTTAATGTCAGCGACAGTTAAAGGCCCATACCGATGTTCTTTGGATCTCAGCAACAAAAATCTATGTACATATCCAAAGACCCTTTGTAATTTAGCGAACGAATTTTGAAATTTACATCCATATGTGATGTCGTGTTTTTCTGCCAAAAGTAAAATATTGCGACGACGCTCGGGTAACTCTACGACTGAAGTCGCAAGAACTGGCCAACAGGAAGCATCCGATCGCAGAAAGGTAGGTCCTTCTCGCCATAAATTTGATTCCAGAAGCTCGCGTGGAGTGCATCCTCTGGACAATATGTCAGCTGGATTTAAGTTTGTGGGTACGTGGTGCCAAGTCATGTCCTTTGTGCGTTCCTGAATCTGGGCAATCCTATTGGATACGAAAATATTAAAGTCTGATGGAGCTTGACGAATCCAAGAGAGTACAATTGTTGAATCAGACCAACAGTGAAAGGAGCAAGGATAGGAAATATTCTTAGCGATGTTAGAAGCAAGTTCTGATAGTAGCAATGCTGCGCATAATTCCAGTTTGGGTATCGTTAGAGTTTTCAAAGGCGAGACTCTAGATTTGGAACAAAGCAAATGTGTCGAGCATATCCCATACGATTCGGATCGCACGTAAACGCAGACGCCATACGCAGAAAGACTTGCATCACAGAAGGCATGGATTTCCAACGACGAATTTGGCTGCATAACGAACCTTGGAAATTTGAGATGACTGACTGAAGATATTTGTTTTATGTGCTCCAACCATAAGGAGTGCAGCGATTGCGGCAGAGATTCATCCCAGTCACATTTTTCTTTCCATAAGATTTGGAGAAATATTTTCAGTCTGGTTATAATGGGTGCAATTAGTCCAAGGGGATCGTAGAATTTGGCAACTGTCGACAAGATGGATCGTTTTGTAGCAGGTTTTTGCTGAATAGTTTCGGAAAGGCTGAAGAGGAGATTATCCGAGTTGGTGTCCCAAAGAAGACCTAAGGTTTTCAGAACATCAGTGCCATCGTGAAAACTCATTGTTTTCTCACGATCCTCCTGTGGTTCTCCATCAAGGGCTGCAAGCTCATTGGAACACCATTTTCGAATTGGAATGTGTCCTCTTCTCAGCAAAGCCTTGACTTGTTGACGAATTTTCGATACCTCTTCAATTGAGTCTCCTCCTGAAATTAGATCGTCGACGTAGAAGTCTCTTCGAATTATTTTTGCTGCCAATGGAAATTCAGTTTCCTCGTCGTACGAAAGTTGGTGCATAGCACGAATTGCTAAGAAGGCAGCAGGTTTCGTTCCATATGTGACGGTATCGAGAGTATAAACCTTGATTGCCTCATTAGGGTTGTCTCGCCATAATATACATTGAAGGTATTGGTCAGGGTGCTTAACCCTCACACATCGATACATCTTACAGATGTCTCCACACAATGCTACCTTGAAGAATCTGAAGCGAAGCAAGGTGTTGAAAATTTTGGGCTGAATCGTGGGCCCTGAAAAAAGCAAGTCATTTAAGGAGTAGCCAGAAGTTGATTTTGCTGATCCATCGAACACGACTCGCAATTTGGTGGTTGTGCTGCTTAGCTTCTGAACGCAATGATGAGGCAAGTAGAACTGGGGAACCGATGACTGCCGAGAGGAAAGTGACATGTGTTTTAAATCAATGTATTCCTTAATGAATGCCATATATTGGGACTTCAAAATTGTGTTTTTTGCTAGCTTGGATTCCAATGATTTAAAACGTCTAAGAGCAAGGCTGTATGAGTCTCCAAGCTTGTCGAAATTGGATTTTGCGGGTAATCGAACAGAATATTGCCCACAAGCAAGGCGTGAAAACGATTTTAAGAAAAGCTGCTCACAAAGGGCTTCTTCATCGGTGGGAACAGCTAAAGATCCACAATCGCTGTCGATTTCCCAAAACCGTTTTACCAAGTCTGGTATCGAATTGGTTTCGTGCTGGATTCCAAGTTTGGATGACGAAATAGCCAAGACAGAATTTTTGGCACGCGAAACTGAAATGGCTCCACAAGCAATCCAGCCAAGTCTGGTTTTTTGTAGAGTAGGCAGATGTTTGGCCAACTGAATGTTTCCAACGCAATGAAGTTCATAAAATAGACCAGCTCCAATAAGCAGGTCAATTCGTTGGCTCTTATAGAACAGTGGGTCAGCTAGGCATAAATTCTTTTGTATGTTCCAATCTGAAGAATTTAAATCGAAGTGCGGCTGGTAATCAGTGATTGTTGGCATTATACTGGCAGATAGTGATGTGCTGTACTTGTTATCCCGAGAATGAATAACAAGATCAACAGCCCTTTCAGACGCTATGGAAGATTCACAGACCCCTGAGATAGAACTGTTAAAATGTCGAGTTGCGAGCTGAAGTTGGTTGACGAAGCGAGAGGTTATGATATTCAGCTGCGAACATGAATCCAGTAGGGCTCTACATGGGATCAGTGTACCAACGCGATTCTTTACGTATACAATGGCCGTAGCAAGCAACACATAATCGGTCTTTTCTTTTTCTGAAGCTTTAGGTGTGGATGTTGGAGAGGACGATGAAATTAATGCAATTGGGTTTGGCGAATTTATGGGAATAGGTGAATGTGATGTCGAGGCAGTTGGATTTGATTCAATATGCAGCAAGGAATTGTGCTTTGAATGGCAATACTTTCAGGTTCCTGCTTTACATTGCTGCAGGCTATGGCCTTTGCGCAGACAATTAAGACAAAGGTGCAGCCGTTTAGCTTCTTTGTAACGCAGAGTCGGACTGAGGTTAAGGAATTGGGTACATTTGGAAATGAGGTGATCTTTGGAGTCACATAATATGCATAATGAAGTGTTACATGAAGTAATGAGTGTGTTACGCATGATTTTATTAGTTTGAGGTTTTCCCACCTGTTTGCTAGGTGTCTGGATTACCATAGCATTCTCAATATTCTCCATCATCCTGCATCTTTTTTCCAAGAATGTAGCCATATCCGTCCAGCTTAATAGCTTGTTTGTTTGTAATCCTTCTTCCCATTTTTCCTGTGTGTATGGATCCAATTTTGATGTTACCAGGTGAATTAGCATGCCATCTGCAATCTCTTGAGTGGATGCCATCGATTTCAAAGCGCGCAGATGCGAATTCATCTGATCACTTAAGTACCGTAAACTGCTCGAACCCTTCTCCACACCTGAAAGCTTGAAAAGAGACCGTATGTGTGCCTGAAAATGTAAAAGCTTATTATCAAATCGGGAGACTAATAGTTCGATAGCCTTATCATAATTCAACTCAGTGAGTTCCAGGGAACGAATTGTATCCAACGCTGAGCCATCCAGACAAGAACGGAGGTGCTGGAACTTCTCAAGTTTGCTTATCCCATCATTGTCACCAACAACAGTATTGAACATGCCGAAAAAATCCGGCCAGTCAATATAGGCGCCAGTGAACCGCGGTAATTTGAGCTCCGGTAGACGAGAGACGCGTAATGAACCTTTGGATGAATTTTGGTCCATATTGAAGTTGGATATAGCTGTAGAGTTAATAACCGACACTCTACGTAGCTTTGAAAGTTCACGAGAAATTTTTGATTTAGCATCACAATACAAATGAGCAAAATTAGACCGAGTGTCACTAGCCAATTCAAGCAAATTTAATTTTTCGACAACTGTTTGTGCTTTATCAAAATTGGCGTTCATTTGCTCTATAAGTTCAAGACGCACTTCGAAATCGGCTTCATCAAAATTGGCCACCCCGTCTGTACCAAGAAATGCATTTAAAGCAACTAGTTGGCGATTTATGGAATCAACCTTTGCTTTGTGAAAATCCATATCACTCAAATCCGACGCGGGTCGCACAGTAGGGGAACCATTTTCAGCCATAATGATTTTTTATTTGTATTGAAGAGTATTTAAAAGTCACTATCACAATCACTGCGAGTTGCGTTTTCAACTGTACTCAAGTACCGAAATTAGAAAACCGAAAGAACCGTAACCGTTCAATGACCGCTAAAATGTCTTATGTATTTAAAACGTATGTACCAAAACAACAACAACTCTGCCTTTATATACAAGAAAGCGCGGTTAAATTTGCAACTGTTCGTCGACCTTTTCACCGAATTATGAAAGGTAACTGTGCAAATATGTTTGTTTTTAATTTTGCCGAATTGCAAATTAAATGGTCAAATTGTATTTAGTTTAGTTATTTTATGCAACACTTTCACAATCACGTCGGGGTCACCAAAATGTTTTGAGGAGGGCATTGATTTATGCCACCTAGTTCTATTTGCGAAGGGTGTGACGCGAAATTGTTCCTTTATAAAAAACCAAACACTAAATTAAGAGAACAGAGTTTGTTGTTTTGGACTTCACTTGTTTTCAATATTTTATTGGTTTATAATTAATTATTAATTGCGCGACAGCGGCTAGCGATTAGTGCGAACGAAAGCTTAGCGAAGACAGTTAAAAGGAATGCGTTTACATGCGTGTACATAAGAAGTTGTTAGAGAGTGAATATAAGCATAAAACAGATTTAGTGATAATAAGCAACAATGAGCAAGTAAGAACAATTGGCGGGAGAATTTACGTTATATTTGAATTTGAATTTTTAAGATAGGTATTAGGTTTGAACATTATTTATGTTGTGTTTATTGTATATGTTGTGCATTGTTTGTGGAGGCTTTGATCTGCTCCCGACAAATATAAAAAGAAAAATGTTCTCTTCTGAGCCCACACAAATGTCCGTCGACAGTGCATTAGCCTTTTTATTTGAAAACAGATTTACAAAAAGCCAATACATCAATTTAAAACGGAATACAAAAGTACACGGCTTTGATATTTACCCATCCTATCCTGATGTTGCCCGATTTGCGGAGCAAAGCCAACGCATTTAATGAATGTGAATGATTTTAATTCAGATATTTTTGATGCTAAATCTCAAACTCTTCAGTTTGGAATAAGCCCTTTACATGCGTGGATTCGTTTCTTTGAATTTGTTTTAAAACTTGCATACAGAGCTGATCTTAAAACTTGGCATGTAAAGGGCTCTGATAAACCTAAATTAGTGGAACGAAAGCATTTTATACAGAAACAAATGATGGAGAAAATGGGTCTCAATGTGGACAAGCCGTTCCCGAATGGAAGCGGAAATTCAAATGATGGCAATACAGCCAGAAGGGCATTTTCTAACACAGCCTTACTGTCGTCAATATTAAATATTGATTACGACATTCTTTATTGCTTTTATATTATTTTAATAACGATTTCCTCAGAATACGAAATTGACTCAGAAAAATTTAAAACATTTTGTAAAAATGCTTTTTTGGCCTATCAGAACAAATATCCTTGGTATCCTATGTCACCTACTGTTCACAAGGTGTTAGTTCATGGGCATCAAATTATAGATAATTGTTTGGTGCCTGTTGGCTGTCTTGGTGAGCATGCGTCCGAATCGAGGAACAAATTATATAAGAGCGATCGGAGAAGACATGCAAGAAAATGCAGTCGCCTAGATACTATGACCGATATTTTTAACAGAGCTCTAGATACGTCTGATCCTTTGTTGTCTAGTATTTATCTAAAAGAAAGACAAAGGAAAAATAAAAACAAAAATATGCCGCAAGAGGTCATTTCTCTACTTAAATCACCATGCGTTGGAAGCGATAATGATGATCATGGTGATTGCCAGGACATCGACGAGGGCGAGGAGGACGATGAAAGAGAACTTCTACAGAAAGATTATGAACTTGATGTAATAGCCTCAGACGAAGAGTTTTTTTAAATTAATAAATAATGAGTTGAATTTTTTTGTAAGTATAACAGCATAACAATGACATATGATAAATTTATTTTTTAATTTCAGGACAATATGATTTCGACCATCATATACATCTTAATATTATTTTATTTGATTTTCTGTATATAATATCAATAAAATATGTAATTAAATATAGATACAACATTTTTTTTCTTAGGTAAGGTAAATATTTTTATGGCATATCGGCCAGATCGTTTATATGGCAGCTATATGAAAGTTGACCGAATCACTTGAAACTTTGTGAATCATCTTGGGGGAAGTAAAGAGTAACACAAACCAAATTTGGTGAAGATAGGTCATCATTTCGAATTTCTGCCAAAAAAAAAAAACACATAAAAAACCAGTGTGGCACTGGTTGGTTTAGCACGGGTCAAAATTCAGCTAGTGGTAAAATAAAAGTAAAAATATTATTACTGCCGGTACAACTAAAGACCAGTCTACAATTGTGGCATAAATTGTTATTGGTGACCCCTTGAGGCACAAGCAGTGACATCAACGTGCAAGTGCAGTGTTTATAAGTTTTGTGAGAATTTACTTTAAGTGTGGCTTTGCTGGCCATTGGCCACATGCCGGCAAGCACTGTGTGTAAAATTTTTGACAATTTGGTTCGGGTACTGGATAGAAACTGCATTCCAGCCCAACACTTGTTGGGTTAGCACGCGTTAAAATTTATGAATACCGGACAAACTAAAAACAATGACAACCTTGGCGAGGCACTTTTAAAAGCTGTCAATGAACCCTCAGTAAGTGAGATGAATTGGACACCTGAGACTACTCTGGCTGCTGAATCCTCGATAAGTGTAGTGTACACAGTTGGATTAAGGAAGAACTTGAAAAAATCGGTCACAAGGTGCTCGATGTATATTCACCTCAGATGCAATGCCAGTCAACATGTTCTTCCTGAACATTGGTACTGCGGCCAACAACAAGGAGATCCTGGCAGTCAAGACACTATGCCATATGAGAGTCGTTATAGAGCCTCTTCGCAAGCGAAATTCCATCGTTCAATGCCATCGATGCCAGCAGTTTGGACACACGGCTAAATACTGCCGTAAGGCTCACATATGTGTAAAATGTGCTGGTGAACACCCAGCCAAGAGAAGCAGTTGGAACTAATGATGATGATGATGAAGCAACAACAACAACAGTCACAGCAGTAGGGACAGATTATTAATTTGCTCACTGCTATGCAAGCGCGCCTAGCGCCATAATGATGCCACTGCGCATTTTAGTGTGGAACGCCGATGGCGTGTCCACGAAGCTGCCCGAAGTTGAATGCTTTGTGCGGCGCTATGAGATCGATGTTTTGCTGCTCAGTGAGACACATTATAAAGAGGCACAGGCACAAAAGATCTATGGATATGAGGCCTATACAGCCAACGATCCGCGACACGGCAACGCCAAGGGTGGTGCAGCGATTCTGATCAAGTCTAATCTGGTTCACTTTCCTCTCACACCAATAGCCACTGACAAAGTGCAACTCACGTCTGCAGCCATCGAGACAATTCATGGCTCTGCCAATTTTGGTGCGATATACTGTCCCCCGAGGTCCAGATGGATTAAGGATGAATTTAAATCCATTTTGGAGCAACTATGTTCCAAATTCATCGTCGCGGGCGACTGGAATCTGACCAAAGAGGTCATGCGCTGGCGAATCTAGTACTAAACTCGGATATGACCACTCTAGCAACCGGAAGCCCTACGAGATTTCATACGGCAGTAGAGGCTCCCCTGGTTATATTGATTTTGCTGTCACAAGAGGCATCCTGGGAATTCACGCTGAGATACGGCCAGTTGTTGAGCTCAGCTCCGACCACCTACCACTCATAATCACGCTTGATGCAACAGCAACAGCTTATCCCAAAATGGAGCGGCTTATTACTAGGCACACTAACCTGGAGCGATTCCAAGAGCAGCTTGAGCCCTCATTGAATCTTAACACGGCATTGAACTCCGAGAGGGACATAGAAGAAGCTGTCGACTGTCTCATCCATGAAACTAAGACTGTAGCCAGATTGGGTTACAATCCGGTTGGGAGAACCGCAGCAGCTAAGATTCCGATAACCAGAGAGATTCTGCTGCTCATTGCTGAGAAGAGGCGCCTAGAGGCGCACTAGATGGATGAGGTCTCGTCACCCGGTTGACAAAGCTGAATGGAACAGAGCGAAGAGTTCGCTTTGGACCAGCCGATTAAACCGATTACCCACAGCAGGATTGCGGGCGTCATCGCTCACCAAAATATTAAAAGATATCCAGAGCATGATGTCATATGTAACGCCACAATAAAGGCACTACCGAGACGTGCGATCCTGCACATAACGCTTATATTCAACGCTATAGTGAAACTGCAATGTTTCCCATCCCAGTGGAAGCTCGGTATAATCTCCATGATTCTCAAACCTGCAAACCGGTTAGGAACCCTGGTTCTTATCGGCCAATCAGTCTCCTCTCTTCGATATCGAAAGTGTTTGAGCAAGTGATTGCAGTACGGATGGTCAGGGTTATGGAAGCCAGGGGAATCCTACCTGAGCACCACTTCGGTTTTCGTGCTGGTCACAGCACGGTTGAGCAACTACATCGAGTGGTCGAGCAAATATTGGATGCCTTTGAGAGCAAAGAGTACTGCAACGCCCTCTTCCTGGATGTTCGTGAGGGATTTGATCGTGTGTGGCATACCGGCCTCCTGCCAAAAATCAAGCAAACGATGCCTGCACCATACTTCGGCCTGCTGAGGTCGTACCTGGAGAACAGACGATTTGCGGTTCGATTTCACTCGGCTCTCTCAACTGAGCGTGATGTGGCAGCCGGAGTACCACAGGGAAGTGTACTCGGTCCTCTGCTCTACTGCTTGTTCACCCATGACATGCCGCGGCCGGATGCTAGCCTACCCGGGAAGTCAATGCTGGCTACATTTGCCGATAACGTGTGTGTCACCTACAGGTCCCGATGTGAACACGAAGCTGCTGACGGTATTCGGGAGTACGCATCATCATTTGCTGAATGGGCAAGGCGCTGGAACATTGGCATCAAGGGGTATAAGTCTGCGAATGTGTGCTACACGCTTAAACGAAGAACGCCACCGGTTGTGCTCATTGACGACGTTCCTGTTCCTCAGGTGAACTCAGCCAAATATCTTGGAGTCTTTCTGGGCCGCAGACTCACATTCTGCAAACAAACAAGTGAAATGAGACAGCGCATACGAGCTGCGGCGTCAAAGCACTTTTGGCTTATAAGCTCTCAAAACAAACTGTCACTCACCAACAAGGTGACAATTTACAAGCAAATCTTGTCTCCAATTTGGAATAATTTGGGGCATGGCTAGTGACAGCCAAATCCGAAGAGTCCAGGCTACCCAAAATAAGATCATGAGGACGATGGCAGGCTGCGAGTGGTTTATAAGGAATACTACCCTACACAAAGATTTAAAATTACCTACGGTCTTTGGGGCAATAAACATGCACTCTAGTCGGTACCACGATAGGCTGGAGGGTCACAGGAATCGATTAGCGAAGGCCCTTACTAGAACTCGACAACCTAGGAGGCTTCACAGGAGACAACCGAAGGACCTCATCCTGCGGTCACCCTTGACAAGAGCCAGGAGGCGAAATTAACGTCTTATGTTTGTTATATTGTTATTGTTTTGTGTTTGTTATTTTTGTTGTCATTAATTATCATTCTTAAAGCTAATTTATAGTTAGCCGGCGCGCCCGTAAGGGCAGAAATAATAGAAACCAAGGTCACAAAGGGGTTCCTAAGATACCCCGTATGCCTTTCAACAATAAATAAAAGAAAAAATCCCAACGTTATCTTCGGGGTGCCGAAGATTACAGACTCTTTTCGAAGTTGTTTCTGCCGAAAATCACATGAACGGGGTTGGTCAGTTAATAGGGCCGATTTCGATTTGTATGACAGCTATATGATATAGTAGTCCGATTTTAATAAAATTTAGCACAAACGCGTATACGAGGGTCGTTTGATAAGTCCGTGACTTTTTGTATTTGCCGCGCACCTGCTCTAAATACAACACTGCTCCTGTCAGCAGTTATCGATTAACAGCTGACTGTAAAATTTTGAGAAAGCTGCGTTTTTTGGTTTGCGTTTTATAGGCATTGAAAGCAGACGATCTCGTGAATTTTAACGAAAATGGAAAAAAGTGAATTTCGTGTGCTAATTAAGCATTATTTTTTGCGTAAAAAATCCATCACCGAAACCAAGGAAAGACTTGATAAATATTATGGGGACTCTGCACCATCAATTTCAATGGTTAAGAAATGGTTTACTGAGTTCCGTTGTGGTCGTACCAGTACAAGTGATGCCGAACGTTCAGGTCGCCCAAAAGAGGTCGTCATGCCAGAAATCGTCGACAAAATCCATGGAATGATATTGGATGATCGGAGAATGAAAGTGCGTGAGGTAGCTGAGGCTGTAGGCATCTCAACTGAACGGGTACATCACATTTTACATGAATATTTGGACATGAGAAAGCTTTCCGCGCGATGGGTGCCGCGATTGCTCACACACGACCATAAGCGCAACCGTGTGACCATTTCAAAGGAGTGTTTGGCGATGTTCAACCGCAATCCAAACGAATTTTTGCGCCGTTTCGTTACCGTAGACGAAACATGGATCCACCACACCACACCAGAGACCAAAGAACAATCAAGACAGTGGGTTTCTCCGGGTGAACGTGCACCAAAGAAGGCCAAGGTGGGTCTGTCGGCCAACAAGGTCATGGCCACAGTTTTTTGGGATGCACAAGGTATCATTCACATCGATTACCTTGAAAAGGGTAAAACGATCACCGGCGAATATTATTCAGAGCTTTTGGACAGATTCGATATTGATTTGAAGCAGAAACGACCGCATTTGGCGAAAAAAAAGTGCTGTTCCATCAGGACAATGCACGGGTGCACACGTGTGTAGTCAGCATGGCAAAATTTCATAAATTGGGCTACGAACTGCTACCCCATCCAGCATATTCTCCAGATTTAGCCCCCTGTGACTATTTTTTGTTTCCAAACATGAAGAAATGGCTCGGCGGTAAGAGATTCGGGTCAAATGAAGAGGTCATCACAGAAACAAACGACTATTTTGAGGGCCTTGAGAAAACCTATTATTTGGAAGGAATAAAAAAATTGGAAAAACGCTGGACTAAATGTATAGAGCTAAAAGGAGATTATGTTGAGAAATAAAACGCTTCTTTGACGAAAAAAATATATTTTATTCAAAAAGTCACGGACTTATCAAACGACCCTCGTATTTATGTAGAAAACGTGTTAGCCGAGTTTTGAAAAGATCAGTCAATAAATGTGCGAGTTATTCCCTAAACCGATTTAGGTTCGTATGGCAGCTATATGATATAGTAGTTCGATCCTTACAAAATTTGGTACATATATTAATTGCTATAAAAAACATATGCATATTAAATTTCAACAGGATCGGATAATAAATGTGTGAGTTATTCGCTAAACCGATTTAGGTTCGTATGGCAGCTATATGATATAGTCGTCCGATCCTTACAAAATTTGGTACATATATTAATTGCTATAAAGAACATATGCATATTAAATTTCAACAGGATCGGATAATAAATGTGTGAGTTATTCCCTAAACCGATTTAGGTTCGTATGGCAGCTATATGATATAGTCGTCCGATCCTTACAAAATTTGGTACATATATTAATTGCTATAAAAAACATATGCATATTAAATTTCAACAGGATCGGATAATAAATGTGCGAGTTATTCCCTAAACCGATTTAGGTTCGTATGGCAGCTATATGATATAGTCGTCCGATCCTTACAAAATTTGGTACATATATTAATTGCTATAAAAAACATATGCATATTAAATTTCAACAGGATCGGATAATAAATGTGGAAGTTATTGCCTAAACCGATTTAGGTTCGTATGACAGCTATATGATATAGTGGTCCGATCCGACCGATTCAAACTAGTGTACTACCTAGGTAAAAAAGAAGGCTATATACCAAGTTTCAGCAAAATAGCTTTTAAACTGACGGAGTAAATCTGATATGTACAGACGGACAGACGGACAGACGGACAGACGGACAGACGGACAGACGGACATGGCTATATCGACTCCTCTAGTGATTCTAAGTATTCTAGATGTAACTTTTGTGGGTCTACGATGTTTGGTTCTGTGCGTTACAAACATCAGAGCAAAGTGAATAGACTCCTTTTTCTTCGAAAAGAGTCTAAAAAAAAAATAAATAAAATAAAAGAATTTTATTGCATACTTTTTCTTGTCGTACATATTTAACCGATCAATTGTGCTCGGCAACAGTGTATTTGTGTTGTGGCAACCAACAACCAATGAGTTGGGCACATACCTACAGAAACGTTAAGGTCGAATACAAAAGCGAGGATAGCTGGGAGGAGAAACAAGTAAGCCATATAATAGTTCAGTCGTTAGATAGTGCCCCGGTAAAAAATACCATGCAGCCCAATCAAATCCAATCTCTTATCGAAAATGCTGTCAGCCAGGCATTGTTGAAACAGCAATCTCACTTTCAGACCCAATTAAATTCCCTAGCTGCTCGGGTACAGAGTTTGCAGGTGGAGGCACCGCAAATCATAACGTATGAAAAGGTTTCTGTTAATCCCGAGGTTAGGTGCGACATACCTCTAGACATAATACAGTCTGTACCAGAGTTCTCCGGTACCCAAGACGAGTATGTGGTCTGGAGACAATCGGCCATATACGCCTACGATCTGTTCAAGC
Organism: Scaptodrosophila latifasciaeformis; assembly: GCA_037075145.1. NCBI lineage: Eukaryota > Metazoa > Arthropoda > Insecta > Diptera > Drosophilidae > Scaptodrosophila > Scaptodrosophila latifasciaeformis. The sequence continues at coordinate 52,731 of JBAMCM010000500.1, forward strand.
CCTACAACGGCAGCAGTGCTCATTACCTTAGACTGCACGTACTCGGACAAGACATCCTTACGCCTGTTGAGGCAAGGATTGGAGATGGTTAGGCAGGGTGACCTACCATTAATGCAATACTACGACGCAGTTAAGAAAAAGCTAACGCTTGCCACCAACAAGATTGTAATGACGCATGAACAAGAGGGTGCTCACCTGCTTAACGCCGAAGTCATAGCCGACGCCTTACATGATTTTATTTCAAGGCTCAAAAAGTCCCGGCCCAACAAAAAGACTTGCCATCTGCACTGGCTTTGGCTAGAGAAGCAGAAGCAAGCATAGAGAGAAGCATATTCGCAAACTCCTACGCCAAGGCCGTAGAGGAGCGAGTGCACACAGCGGCAAACGGCAAAGCCGCTTCCAGGGGAAACCCAATAAAGAAGCGAGGGACGAACGGGGACAGAAAAGGAACCCGCATTTCGTCAGATGTCAAAAAATAACGTTAACAGCCAATGGAGGTCGACTCGACAGACTAGACAGCGGACTGAACATAACAAGAACCCCCCAATGTATCGAATGCTTTTAAGAGGAGAAATTCCTCAGAACGCTCGACAGGACCGAGACGACAACGTTTTAATAACGTTGTCTAAGAGGCCCCTAAACCCAAAGTCCCCGAAGCGAAGTATAAAAAGGCAGCAATGACTGCAGTCGAGGAGATCGACAGTGAGAATGAGTACGCTCCCAGTGACGCCTCATTAAATTTTTTAGGGGTCGCTCCCGGTTGCCGTTCATTGAACGACGGTTGGCTGGGAGAACCTTAAGAATCTTAATAGATACCGGCGCGGCAAAAAATTACATTAGGCCCGTAAAGGAGTTGAAAGATGTAATGCCGGTCACCAGCCCTTTCTAGGTGAGCTCAATACACGGCTCCACCGAAATTAAACACAAGTGCTAAAGTTCAACAAAGCAGAGGACTCCCTAGAATACCAGGGGATCTCTGAAAAGCTTCACTATTTCAGCTGCCCTAATGTAAACTTCACTGATGTAAACGATATTGTTGTCGCTGCCTCCGTTAAAAAGGAGTTGAAGGACACAATAATAAGAAGAACGAAAGCCTTCTCCACGTCAAATGAAGCTCTTCCATTTAACACCGCTGTCACTGCCACGATTCGCACAAATCTGATGGGTGTTTCGGACTTCGTAAACAACGAAGTCAAGCAATTGCTGAAAAACGGTATTATCAGGCCCTTAACGTCACCCTATAACTGCCCTTATTTGATTTCTGAAATGGAATCATTTCGACTAAATCAATTTGCCAGGTAACGTTTATGCCCCTTATGAACAAATTTTAGTCTCTGAAATGATCTTCTTGACGGTTTATAAATTTCCTAATGAATCCATTTTCGGAAATGGGTAAGAGTCCTTTACGGTAATACCGTTTAGTTTTCTGTAGTCCACGCAAAATCTCGTGGTGCTGTCTTTCTTCTAACCAAGATGACGGGTGAGACCCATGGGCTGCAGGACGGGCGAATCACATTTCGGGATAGCATATCCAATACCAATTTCACGACCTCGTTCTTCCGAGAGAGAGGAATTCGGCGAGGCAATTTCACTGTGGCTTCAGCTGTGCACAGGATTGGGTGGGAGTTGGGACCAAGAAGAAACACCGTACAGGGTGTGGCGGGCAGTCGGCTTTTAATCTGACGTCTATTTAGTAATGAGACGGATGCGCCTGTTTTATTTATTTATTTTTTTTTTTTTTTGTTAATACGGAAGGAAAATTAAATCTTCTAAAGATACCATCAACTGTCCGTAGGTGGCATGCACGATTCATAACTTAAAGATATGCCTACGTACTAAACAACAACCTCCGTATCCCGTCCTTTCTTTGGCTCACCGGTACTGACAGTCAAGGTATTGATTCGCTGACCAGGATGTGATGCCAGAACGCATTCCCTCTTTTAGTTTGCGCACCTTGTAACGCACCTTGTTTCAAACTCCAACTCTATTGCCCAGATCGTCGACTCGGACCTGCTTCATCATGTTAATGATAATGCTATGTCTCAGCTCCCATGCGTCTCTGTCCGCCAACATAGCGGAGAGCAAGCTTCTGGGGCTAAGGCGGACAGCAGGGAAACAAGCTCCTAGTCGTTCTTTGTGCAGTGCAGCCGAACATGTTCCGCCGTTTCAGTACCACTGGGCTGTATCTAAATGGTAAAACAGAGTCAGATAAGCCCGGAAACAGCCATGGTCAGTGAGGAACTGCGAAAGGTGGTAGTCCAGCACTTTATGTTGGCACTGTGACCATTCCGCTATCCCTGGGATGAGCTGGTATGTCTATCTCCCTCGCTGTGAAGTTTGCCATCTGGCCTGCCACTCTCCCACTAGCCACCCATGAGCTACTGTCCGAGTAGCGCCATCTCGGCTTAAGCCAAATGCTTATCTCCAAGTCAATGGGCCATAAGCCTGCCAGAACCAGGGATGCGTCCTCGGATATGGTCCTGAAATCTCTAATGAGCATAGTCTGGGCCATAGTCTGCAACACCGATCGGACTCTTTTAAGGTATGACCATTTATAGGTGGCTTTGTTCCATATAGGTGCAGCATATAGCAGCGTTGACTTGGATACCGCCACCAGCAATTTTCGAGTAGGCAATCTGGGACCTCCCACGTTGGACATGAGCCTTGCTAGAGACGCTGATGTAATGCCCGCCTTCCTGCTAACGTAGTGTGCGTGCTCCTTAAATGATAGCCTGTGGTCTATCAGGACACCGAGGTACTTCAGAGATCCAGCAGAGGTCACCTGGATCCCACTAACGGAGGCCTTAATACACTCTACCATTTTCCTGCTGCTCAACAGGACCGCCTCGGTTTTGTGCTCCGCGATCTTTAGTCCAACCTTCTCCAGCCAGTCGATGGTCAAACTGATCATAGCGTTCCACTTATCCTGAAGCTCTGATGTAGTTTTGGCTACCGCTGTTATTGCCACTTCATCCGCGAAGCAGTGCAGCTCACTTCCTATGGGCTTCCTGATGCTAAAGATCATATCCGAGGACCGATCCTTGGAGGACACCTGACGCAACTTGGTAGCTTCTCGGTCCATCTTCCGTGTCGGATCAGAGTAAACGATGCCTTAAGTAGCTACCTACAGCGATCCGTAGAAACTCCGGGATACCAATATTGAACATGGCGTCGAGGATTTTGGGCCATCTTGCCGTGTTGAAGGCGTTCTTAAGATCCAGCAGGACGATTGCGCAGTACTCCATTCTGCCGCCTAGCCATCTGTCGCCATCGAGAGCGTTATTGGCTATGTCTACGACAGCTGAGAGGGCATCAAGTGTGCTATTTTTGCCTTCCGGAAACCGTATTGTTGAGGCTTTCTGTAACTCCTTTAATGCGAGCATACGGGATACGCTCAAATAGCTTGTCTACTATATCTAGTAATTGCCTATTCCGTGTGCCGGTCCCTTACATTTCAGCAACAATACAAGTTTTCGACTTTTCCAACGTTTGAGAAAAACTCCATTAACGAGGTACTGCTGGAAAGTATCCCTGAAGATTTCAGCCAGCGCCACAGCCTTGATCACTATACCCGGGATACCGTCCAAGCCAGGAGCTTTGTTACCTTTGATCCACTTGGCTGCCCCGACAACTTCACTAACCGATACCCAAGGGAAAGGGAGAGCAGAGGAATCTACTAGAGGCTGTCATCGTGTGATTTGCTTGAGAAACAGTTACACAACGATGTTGGCCATCTCATTAGGATCCCATGGCCTCTATTTTCGCTGGTCTGCGCCCTCTCGCATGGTTAACGAGCATGTCGAGCATCTCTTCGAACTGGTCATGGCTGTCGCTGGGTGGTGCGTAACAGCTGTACATTTGCACACCTTTGACCCTTGCATATGCAATGCCACGAATTGGTGAGGACGTCAGTTCCTGTACATGGAGGGGTCTGCAAAACTTTATGGCCGCTTTACCTGACTCATCAAGGATCAGATCCGGATCACCGCCACCCTGGTGATAGAGTTCACTTAGTAGCATGATGTCTACGTTGCGCAATGGTTGACATTGAGCTGGATTATGTTTATTTGATCAAACATTATGGTGGTTCTTAGCTCCTTTTTGATTTGCCTTGAAGGTCGGACACACGAAGCCACCCGTCGTGAGGTTCCTGTCAACATCAATACTGCGGATCAGGCATTTTGGTGGCACTATGCAACCTTTTGCTTTATGCTCGCCGTAACGCAGACAGCAGTCAGACCGATCGGTCGCCTTGCAGCTGGGAGCTCGGTGGACGTAGCCCAGGCACCTGAAACATCTAGTGGGGCGTTCATCCTGAGTGATGCGGCACCGCAACCAACCTACAGTTACTGCGCCCGTTTTCAGCACTGTGATCGCATCATTCGGGCTTAGCGTAACCGTTGCTATCTGTGTGCCATCCCGCATTTTACTCAGCACGCGCACTGCGTCTGGAAGTAACGTGATGCTCTGAAACTGGGACACTAGACTAATGCTGTCATTGCCTCATCCAATCCGCTGATGGAGAGTAACGTTCTCTGTGCACCTGAGCGTACTGCTGCCATATCCTTTAGGGATTCTTCTATAACCACTCTAAATTGGGGTACACTTGTATTACTTTATCCAGGATCTGATTTTAGATTGCGGAGTATGTTTGCATATGACACTTCACACGCCTTCTTCAAAATGAGAGCCTCTGGCTTTCCTGGCAGGCGCTTAGGCTTCACCTTGAACCACTCAATTTTGCTAACGTCCTTGGTAACGGTCGCGTAGCTGAGCGCATTTGGCTCCTTTGGCGTAGAAATCACAGGTTTGATAGCCTTACTCGAAGGAGGGTTCACTGAGGGCTGTCTCACTGAGCGCTTTTTGCCCTAGTCACCGGTGCGCGGTTTTTCTTAGACTGGCCCTCTGTCGGGGTAGTAATGCTTCTGGAAGAGCTCTCTCTTGGGGCACAATCTTGTACTTGGATCGCTCTGGTATTGAAAGGGGCCAGATCACTGATTGCACCTTTGGTTTCCTTGGTAACATGGCGCTGCGACTGGAATGCACATAGCAGCATATTTATTTTGGTATATATCATATCCAATATACTTCGCATGTCTTCGCTTTGGTACGCCGACAGGTCAAAAGGCCGTATTGGCGATCCAGGTGGGGATTTCAACGCTATTTCTTCGTCGTCACGCTGATAAGATTGATGGTCTTCTTCTGACTTGTAGCATTAGGTGCTGCAGGGGCTAAGCGAGACACCTCAACGACAGCGCTATTGCTAGGAATCTCCGACCTGGAATAGGGGTACGTTTGCTCACCCCCTCAGCCACTGGCGCAGGCATTCCAGGACCCTGCACCGTAATACCCACTCCTCTCGTGGGGGACCTCGACATCCTGGAGCTCCTCCTGAATGGGTCGTCGCATTTTGGGGCAGAATTCCCCTCAGGACCATCCTTTAACAATATTAGTAACGGATAACCCCTTGCAGACTTAGTGTACCAAGATTATAAAGGGTCCTACGAAGGCTATGGATTTCTCCTAAGCTCGGCTGATGGAGGTTACACTCCAAAAATCCAAAACAAATTTAAATTTGAAATTTGTAATTATGCGCGAGTTATCACCAAGGGAGTTGGTCTGCAGTCGTTTAGACTTTGTTATGAAATTATTAAATTTTAAATGTAACCCGTAAAAATAAACTGCTCTGGTTTAGTGCAAGACAAGAAGTGAAGTTTTTATTTCGTGTTTTCTCTCAGCCTTTGCTTTTTGGTCTGTCCATCGGGGGCTTGAGGGCTGCCAGTCCGAATGAAATAATTGCCCATCATGCAAGGCTGCACAATCCATCATTTCGGGCCGATTTCGATTTGTATGACAGCTATATGATATAGTAGTCCGACTTTAATAAAATTCAGCACAAACGTGTATATTTATGTAAAAAACGCGTCTGCCGAGTTTGGAAGAGATCAGTCAGTAAATGTGGGAGTTATTCCCTAAACCGATTTAGGTTCGTATGACAGCTATAAGATATAGTGATCCGATCCGGACGAAATTTTGGTACAGTTATCTATCGTTATATGAAACATACGCAAGCCAAATTTGAAAAAGATCGGATAAAAAATGTGGATATAGTGGTCCGATCCGGCCGGTTCCGAAATTGTGCTGCCTAGTTAAAAAAGATGGCTATATAAAACTTGGTGTTTTATCACAATAGATTTTTTTTTTTTTTAATATTTATTTTTGCCAGAATCATTCAGTACCATCTGAATATGACTGGACGAGGAAAGGGAAGGGGAAATATGGTACATGGGGATCCTTAATTAGATAACATACATATAAGAAATAATTAATAGTTTATTTGATTATGATATGATTCTGGTAGGCAGATCTGAGGGGTGACATCTTCTCAGGCGTCGGAGGGGAAGAGGATCGGCAAGTCTACTCGCCAACATGTTGGGGTACATAAATAGCCTGTCCGCGTAACGGCTGCTGTGATGGTTAGTTTCGTCACCGATCAGACGGATGTGTAGGTCCCTTAGAATTACGCAGTTGGTGACGTACCACGGTAGTCCGGACGCACGCCTAGCAGCACGTGCCTGCCCAACTCTCAGGCTGTCAAGCTGGTGCTTAGAGGCAGTACCCCATACTTGGATGGCGTAGGTCCAGGTAGGGTTTACTACTGCTTTAATTAAACGGACCTTTGTTGAGAGCTGAAGTTTAGCTGAGCGTAGGAGCCAGTCAAGCTTATTAATTTTATGCAGGCACTTGCTCTTAACTGCCGTGATATGGGCCTTCCAGATGAGCTTACGATCCAGATGGACACCCAAGTAGCAGTGGGAGTTCACGCTTTCAATGATCGCACCATCATAGGTGAGACCAGGGCAGGAACCTGGCCGAAGAGCAAATGTCACACAGGCTGATTTTGCGCAATTAATGGCTGTATTCCATTTGGCAGCCCAACGCTCCATTTCGTGCAGCCAATTCTGTACTGCATCCGAGGCAGTTTGCAGGGACCAGTGTTACGCAAGCACAGCTGTGTCGTCAGCGTATGTAGCCACTAGGACATTGGCAGAGGAAAAACTGGGGGCCGGGGCTGGCATATCAGCAGTGTAGAGAGTATACAGGAAAGGTCGAAGTACACTTCCCTGAGGACTTCAGAATTGCAAAGTGGGATGCCGGGAGAAGATCCTTCAACTTATACAGCAATCCCTCGTGCCACACCTTGTCAAAGGCTTGCTTAACGTCGAGAAAAACTGCCACTGTATACAATTTATTTTCGAAGCCGTGTGTCACTTGATTGACTAGGCGATGAACCTGTTCAGGACAACCGTGAGATTTCCTGAAGCCAAATTGATGTTGGGGTATGTGGCCTGATACCTGCGGTAGTTCCATCAAACGATTCAGCAGAATAAGCTCAAAGACCTTAGAAAACGTTGGAAGCAGACTTATTGGACGGTATGAGTCTATCTGCGTCGGGGGCTTACCGGCTTTGTGGATCATGACAACTCGCGCACGCTTCCATTGCTTTGGGAAATGCCCTAGATTTAGCATGGCGTTAAAAATTTTGACCAGGGCCAAAACTCCTTTGCGTGGGAGGGATTTGGCTGCTAAATTGTCAATACCATCATGTCCGGGGTCTTTTTCACTTTCAGTGCCTTTAGCTGTAGAGTGACTTCCTGCGGGGTGGTGTGTCTCACGTTGGTTGATTAGGGGCATCCAGAAATCCTGCAACTTCTTCTATGTGGGAAGCGTCCGTCAGGTGGAAAGGAGTGAAGGTGGAGAAGAGATGCTCAGCAAATGCATTTGCTTTATCGCCATCTGTCCTAAGCCAGGTGCCACTATGACCCAAAATGGGGGACTGAAAAAGCGGCTGTCTCTTTATTCCTCTCGTTAGCTTCCAGATTGAAAAGTCACTGTTGTTGTCTGGGCCAGCTTCTTCGAGTAGGGTGTCGAGGTTTTTCTGACGACTTATGGCAAGCATTCGGCGCAGTCTGTTTGTGACGCTTGAGAGGGACTGCTTAGTTGCAGGATCCCGTCGCGCAGCTTCAGCAATTATACCTGTGAAGCAGTCGACATATGCTTCCAGCTCGCTGATAGTGTTGATGGGTACGCTGAGCATAATGACAGCGACGTCAGCATGCGAGGGCAGCATTTTATGGGTTCCCTGAAAATGTTGAGCCTCTTCGTCCAACTCAAAGAGCAACGGGAGATGATCAGATGAAAGTTCAGTCAGCACTTCTACTTTGGCAGAGTGAAGAGTAAATCCGGGAATCCTAAAGGTGAAATGCGAACAGAAGTGAGTTTCAAACAGTATTAGGATGTCAATATCACGGAGCTCAATGAAGGCAATAATCTCGTTGACCTTCGAGTTAGCCCCGTTGCTTATTTTAAATAGACCCATGATGAGATCCAGCAAGGGGGGTGCGCGTCTGAAGGATCGCTTGCATTAGGGTCTCTACTAGGGACATCATCCTGTCGAGTCTCGCGAAGAGCTGCTCAAGCTGGGTTTCCAGGGCAGCATTTGTGCTGGTGGCCGGGAGGAGTGGGTGATTTACAGGTGTAGTGCGGGGCTGGCTGTGTTGATCAATAACTTGTCTGTTACTGACTACACTCGCAAAAGTTTGCTTGCCATAAGTAAAGGCACTGCTTGGTGGAGATGTTGGATTATTGTTCTGTTGATGTTTGTTTTTAAATGAAACTTGAAAAAATTTTCTGCAACCTTTAAAGTTGGCCGCATGAGAGTTGCCACAATGATAGCAACACCTAGTATTAATGGCTGTATTCCATTTGGCAGCCCAACGCTCCATTTCGTGCAGCCAATTCTGTACTGCATCCGAGGCAGTTTGCAGGGACCAGTGTTACGCAAGCACAGCTGTGTCGTCAGCGTATGTAGCCACTAGGACATTGGCAGAGGAAAAACTGGGGGCCGGGGCTGGCATATCAGCAGTGTAGAGAGTATACAGGAAAGGTCGAAGTACACTTCCCTGAGGACTTCAGAATTGCAAAGTGGGATGCCGGGAGAAGATCCTTCAACTTATACAGCAATCCCTCGTGCCACACCTTGTCAAAGGCTTGCTTAACGTCGAGAAAAACTGCCACTGTATACAATTTATTTTCGAAGCCGTGTGTCACTTGATTGACTAGGCGATGAACCTGTTCAGGACAACCGTGAGATTTCCTGAAGCCAAATTGATGTTGGGGTATGTGGCCTGATACCTGCGGTAGTTCCATCAAACGATTCAGCAGAATAAGCTCAAAGACCTTAGAAAACGTTGGAAGCAGACTTAATGGACGGTATGAGTCTATCTGCGTCGGGGGCTTACCGGCTTTGTGGATCATGACAACTCGCGCACGCTTCCATTGCTTTGGGAAATGCCCTAGATTTAGCATGGCGTTAAAAATTTTGACCAGGGCCAAAACTCCTTTGCGTGGGAGGGATTTGGCTGCTAAATTGTCAATACCATCATGTCCGGGGTCTTTTTCACTTTCAGTGCCTTTAGCTGTAGAGTGACTTCCTGCGGGGTGGTGTGTCTCACGTTGGTTGATTAGGGGCATCCAGAAATCCTGCAACTTCTTCTATGTGGGAAGCGTCCGTCAGGTGGAAAGGAGTGAAGGTGGAGAAGAGATGCTCAGCAAATGCATTTGCTTTATCGCCATCTGTCCTAAGCCAGGTGCCACTATGACCCAAAATGGGGGACTGAAAAAGCGGCTGTCTCTTTATTCCTCTCGTTAGCTTCCAGATTGAAAAGTCACTGTTGTTGTCTGGGCCAGCTTCTTCGAGTAGGGTGTCGAGGTTTTTCTGACGACTTATGGCAAGCATTCGGCGCAGTCTGTTTGTGACGCTTGAGAGGGACTGCTTAGTTGCAGGATCCCGTCGCGCAGCTTCAGCAATTATACCTGTGAAGCAGTCGACATATGCTTCCAGCTCGCTGATAGTGTTGATGGGTACGCTGAGCATAATGACAGCGACGTCAGCATGCGAGGGCAGCATTTTATGGGTTCCCTGAAAATGTTGAGCCTCTTCGTCCAACTCAAAGAGCAACGGGAGATGATCAGATGAAAGTTCAGTCAGCACTTCTACTTTGGCAGAGTGAAGAGTAAATCCGGGAATCCTAAAGGTGAAATGCGAACAGAAGTGAGTTTCAAACAGTATTAGGATGTCAATATCACGGAGCTCAATGAAGGCAATAATCTCGTTGACCTTCGAGTTAGCCCCGTTGCTTATTTTAAATAGACCCATGATGAGATCCAGCAAGGGGGGTGCGCGTCTGAAGGATCGCTTGCATTAGGGTCTCTACTAGGGACATCATCCTGTCGAGTCTCGCGAAGAGCTGCTCAAGCTGGGTTTCCAGGGCAGCATTTGTGCTGGTGGCCGGGAGGAGTGGGTGATTTACAGGTGTAGTGCGGGGCTGGCTGTGTTGATCAATAACTTGTCTGTTACTGACTACACTCGCAAAAGTTTGCTTGCCATAAGTAAAGGCACTGCTTGGTGGAGATGTTGGATTATTGTTCTGTTGATGTTTGTTTTTAAATGAAACTTGAAAAAATTTTCTGCAACCTTTAAAGTTGGCCGCATGAGAGTTGCCACAATGATAGCAACACCTAGTATCATCCGGTCCAAGTTTGCATTCTTGGTAGGATGATAGTCACCGCATTCTCTGCATATATGATTTCGGGTGAATATCCCCTGGTGTGGCCATATTCCTGGCATCTGTGGCATTGAACAGGCTCAGACTGTTTACGAGGCTTCTCCCAGCTTACCTTATGCCTGCACACGACCGGAATATTCTTTAGGAGCTTGTTGCTTTCCGCCTTCTTAAGGTTAATAATGTTGAGTGGGAGTTGCGTTGCCTAGTTACGTGGAGTATATATGCGGAGGACGCAGTGGCCTTCCTTTTGAAGACATTCGATGATGTCTTCCGATGGAACTCCATGGTGAATGTTACGCATGACAATCCGGTAAGGGCGATCCAGTTGATGATGGTGAAAAATGATACCATTTTCACGGAAATGGCGGGCCACAGTCCTATAATCATCCGAGGTGTTGCACTGAACAGCACAGTCGCCAGAATTAAGAGTTTTGATGGTGAAGGAGTCCCCTATGAGGGCGTCCAGCTCGCTGGAAAATGCCAAAAAGTTGGCCACGTTGGGGACAGTAATCCTAGGCACTTTATGAGATCGGCGAGCTTGTGGGGCGGTGCCTGAAGCAGGTGTATTAGCATTCTCGGGATTAAAATTGCCTAGACGCTTCTTATCGGCACGGTTGTCTGCTGGCTGCGAGGTCGGAGGTTCAGGGAAGGTTACGTTGTCCATTTCCATATTATCGTCATCGCTCAGAATATGGAAACGATTTGAGGAGCTATCGTCTTCTTGGAGAGGGGCTGTCTTTTTATGGCTTCGTTTTGGTGAAAGAGCAGCACCTGTTCTCTTTTTAGGCATTGCTTTTTTCTGGTTACTGGAAGCTTTCTGCCACCCAGCTGCAGATGACATCAATGAAGTACTTATACTTGCACTGCTTAGGGTTGTGGTGCTTTTTGTAGAGCAGACACTACCACATAATGTGGAAATAGTATTAAATGGAGACGAGATAGTCGAAATGACTGACGTTACTGTGCAATTAGTACTACAGGTAGTAAACGGGGTGGTATTCCGCGTAGTGGACCCACTATCAAGTAATGGGGCTTGTAAGGAAACGCGCAGGTCTGAAGGGTTTACACCCGCAATTGACTTCATTGCATTGAAGTCGATATGATGTTGTTGTTGATGATCCATAGCTTCTAACAGTAAAAACTTTACTACAAAAAGCTAGGTTACTGCCGAAAACAATGGTATCATTTGCAAAATAGGTTCTGAAACCAGCTAAACCAGTATTTTCGCCAACAGATGTTGCACACACAGGCAAAAGTTCTAAGCTTCAGCACTATTTTCGCCAACAGATGTTGCACACACAGGCAAAAGTTCTAAGCTTCAGCACTCAGACGAAAGCTGAAAAATTTAACAGCTGATCGCCACGTGGTTTGTGCGTCGACGCGGCGGCCAGATACAGGCAATTTTATAGAATTGTCAATTTTCACGAAAAGAAAACACAAAAGCCAATCCCACTTAGATAATTTTGTGCCACAGATTGTGGACTTGTCCATATGAAAAAAAAAACTTAATGAAGTTTTACTTAAAAATTTGCAAACACTCGTAAGAATCACAGCGATGAACAAACGCGTCCGACTCATGTGAGAGCTCAGGCAAGACTGATCAAAATAGAGAAGGATGCTTTGGAAAATTCAATATAATTTAAGAATTAGATGTTATGGTTAAGTTTTTGGTGGCATTTAATTTTATTAAATGACTATATCATTTACCTACCATACTATTTCACTAAAAAATAATTTAATATGGTTTATTTGCACATTATTAGAGGTTTTTAGCATTAATTAGTATCAAATCAGTGTCAAAAATTCTAGGTTTGATAGTATGGCCGGCGCAAGCAAGACGGTGAGATCATTTTTTCTATTAAGGCGAAGCTTCCTAGTTTCAAATTTTTGGAAAGCCTATTATTGTATTTGGTATTTCGAAGAGTTAAGGAGAAATAAAACACTTTACAAAATTTTAGAAGGCGTTTCTAAAACCCGAGTTTTTTGTTTCAAGTGTTCATGTATTTATAATTCAGTAATGAATTGAATATTATTTGAATTTTTTCTGCAATCAAACTTGTATTATTCATTTATTTTTGAGTTCTAAATATTTTGAGAATGCCTCTTCGAAAACTTCGTTCAAGATCAATGTACGCACGGAAAGAAAGCTCGAAAGTTAATTTACCGGAGTTATTCACAGACCGTATCGAAGTAGCTCAGTTTGATCTTTTAACAGATCTAAATGAAGAATTTTTTTCATCTTCTTATCATCTCATACATTTAGTAGCAGAGACTATGAATGTATTTATTGCTGGAAAATTAAAAATATATGTGGATTTGTTGGCCCGAATTCATTCAAAATATGTTTCTGAAATTCAAACTAATCTAACTATAGCTGACAAAATACGAACTGCAGATAAAAAGTTAAGCTTGGCGTTAGAAACAACTGCCAATTCGGAAGCCATGTTTGAACATTTGCGTGAATCCTTAGGTAATCTTTTCCATTTGGTATAAAACTAAAAATAATAAAAATTTGATTTAAATAGCGGAAGCGTGGCGTACTTCAGATGCAGTTCAAAATCGTGAAGCAATAATGCAAGAGCAAATGGTAACATTAGCTCATAAGGAAAGTTTCACAAAACGTAGTATAAACAGGCAAGAACGTAATCCGTAAGTAGTTCACTGCATTTATAAACTTAGCTTGTAAGTGACATTTCCCAGGCGAGCTACAAATCTTGAAATAGTCGCTTGGTGTTTTCGGACATTGTGGGATTCTCCTTTGATTTTGCAGATCATATGCATATTTTAAAAATTAAATATCACCTTTTTTGGCTTATACATAAAAATGCTCATTTATTATAACTATTCTAACTTCACAACCATAAAAGAAGTTCCCTTATTTTTTTTTCTAGTCCGTTTCATCTTAAGCCTCTGAAAATTTATACGAGCTTATATAAAAATTAATTGTTGAACGCGTTTGAATTAGAGAATGAAAGCACAAAATTTACCATAAGAAAGTGACGTGAACTGGATATGCTTTTAAGAACTACTGAACTTTATTCTTAAGCTTGTTTATGCTAAGGTGGCGAAATAGGTGGCGCTGCAAGCAAAAGCTTTTCTAAAGCTCCTACTTCGCCGCAAATCCTAAAATTCAGCTTTAACATGACTTCAATTCAATTGAATTCAATTCAATTCATTCACTGTTCAATTCAATTTTCTGTATCGTATCGAAATGTACATAAACATTTGCATGCTTTCGATACCGTTGATCGTAAGCCACTTCTTTTATTTTATGTATACGTTAACAGGAATTTAGTACCAGGAATTTAGTAATAAAGCCACTGCCACTGAGAGCACATCTACATATGTAGGTATTGAAAGCAGTTTAATTAAGCATTTTTTGGGCATATGAGAAACTTACTTTAAACAAAATTCTGTTCCAAATGTGAAAGCTGCTTAAACTGATTGGAACCAGCCACTCCCGATCAAATTGGCGGAGACATTTATGAAGTGGAGGTCCGATCTGGATATACTTCAGAAATGCCGATTGTGCTTTCATGAGTCGGCTCTCCACCTCTTCATCTACCCCGCCATTGTTGGTGATGATGGTACCAAGGTACGGGAACTTGTCGAAGAATTCGACTATGTTCCCATTGATGGTGATGTTTCCTTCGTTGACGTGGTTGAAGTGCATTGCTTTCGTTTTGGCTGCGTTTATTTCGAGGCCGACTCTGCTGGCAATCCTGGAGAGGTCATTCGCTTTGGCTTGGATGTCACTGAGCTTATGAGATATGAGACAGATGTCGTTCGCGTAATCCAGGTCCTCTAGGTGTTGTGTGAGGTTCCACGTGATTCCGCGTCTGTCTGTACACACTTCTCTCATGATCTTGTCTACTACCAGGTTAAAGAGTAAAGGTGAAAGGGGGCACGTCAGTTTTCGTCTGGAAAGGGGCACTGATTTTTCCCTTGTGCAGTACCGACAACTCCACGTTTTCGTACATTGCTTTGATTATTGCAATGATGTACAGGAGGTACAACGGCGAGCGCTTGCTCGGTTATTGCGCGAAGTATAGTTGCTTGGTCTACGCAACTCCTCTGCGGTCTGAAGCCTGCCTTTTCATCACGGAGTGTTGGTTCGATCTTTTCCTGTAGTCGCTCGTTCAACAGGGTTGCTAGCATTTTATAGCTGGTGTTGAACAGTGTTATTCCTCTCCAGTTGTTGCAATCACTGAGATCCCCTTTCTTTGGGAGTTTGATGATGATACCGCGTTTCCAGACTTCTGGTATCATATTGAGCTCCCAAATTCAGTTGAAGTGCGGAAGCAGTGTTTCAGCCAATAGGTGTGCATCTGTACGGAGGAGTTCGGGAGGGATGCCGTGTTCTCCAGCTGCTTTATTGCACTTCAATCTCCAAATTGAGTGTGCGATGTCTCTCGTGGATGGGGCTGAGTGCGAGATTCTCAAGTTTCTGTTCGCTACTGCCGGCAACGTCCAGAATAGTTCGTCTTCCCTAGTTTCGTCTTGTATGACCGTGTGACAAGTTTCTTGGAAGTGCTGTTGCCATCTTTGTGCATCATCATCAGATAGGAGATTTCCGTTTTTGTCTCGGATAGGCCGGTCTTGCTGTTGGGGGCTCCCTGTTAGCTTGGCGATAGTCTGATATAGGCCACATATGTTGTTGTCCTGGGCTGCGCTTTCTGCGTTGGCTGCAAGCTTATCAGTTATTGTTCCCAATTCCTTTCCGAAATCCAATTGGAGCGACGTCGCTCTTGGGTTCCAATGACTTCTTCCGCTATCTGTCTCAGTGGGGAGCATGTGTGTTCCCAGGGGAGTACTTCCTGCGTGGTTATCTGATTTTGCAATATTGACGTCATTCTGGCCGAGATGGCGGGATCATCAAGTCTGTATAGGTTGAAGCGGGGCGGTCGCGTTGTGTTCCTCTGTTGGTGCCGCGGCGTGATGTCTCTTCAATTTGATTTGAATTGTTCCGACTATTAGCTCGTGGTCACTGTCGATGGACGCGCCTCGCTTGTTTCTTACATCACTCAGTGATCGTCTCCATTTCTTGCTTATGCATATGTGATCTATCTGGTTTCTGGTGCGCCCATTTGGAGAAGTCCAGGTGTATTTGTGGATTTCTTTATGTGGGAACACCGAGCCACCGATCACTAGTTGAAATGTTTGGCATAAGCCTATTAGTCTGTCGCCATTGTTGTTTCTTGTACCAGAACCATGCTTGCCCATGAGTGTATCTAGCCCGGTGTTGTTTGGGCATATCTTGGTATTGAAGTCTCCCATTAGAATTGTCATGTCGGCTCTGTTGGTTTTGTCCAGGGTGGCGGTGAGAGTGGCGTAGAATTCGTCTTTATCGTCTTCCGTTGGAGCGTAGCATTGCACGATGGTGATGTGTCGCGCTTTGCTACTGAATCTTGCGGTGATGATTCTGTCAGATATTGGTTTCCAGGAGAGGAGTGTCTTCTTAGTCTTGTTGTCTATGAAGTACCATCTTACTGATGCCAGCTATCATGATCTTTAGCTTGTCCATTTCTCTTTCAAATTGCGCTAATCTCGATGGTTCCATAAGGGTCCTTACGTTCCATTGTCCTATTCGAGTTCTTGTTCTTGAGGTTTCGGTAATCGGTTAAAGTTTCAGCTTATTGGGTTATTGGCCCTATGCAGCCTTTCCCAGAGGTGGGTGTGCCACCATAGCGCCATCTGGGAGTGGTCTTTATTTCTGATAGAGGAATAGTAGAATAGCGGAAATAGTCGAAAAGGTGCCAGAAAGAGCCGTTTCTTTCATGGCATTTCGTGGGAATCGAACCCACGACCGCCCGCTAGTTAGCCCAGTGTACTAGCTTGTTTGCTTGTTAGGCAAAGGGAACTAAAATCTTGACTCTGAAAATTTGTTTTTGCATATTTCATGTTTGATATCAATCAAAATATTTTAAATTTCTAATATTTTTACCGAAATCCTAAAGCAGTGGCTGGGGGAAAACTTCACCAGCGTACACACATAAGGAGTCCAAATCCCAAGTTTGGTTATACTAGCTCTTATAGTCTCTAAGATCTAGGCGTTCGCACGGACAGACGGACAGACAATTTCTTTAGTCACACTAATCATATTGTGGGTAACTTAACATACAGGGTATAAAAATCCCAACGTTATCTTCGTGATCCCGAAGATTACAAAGTCTTTCGCCAGTTTTTTCTGCCGTAAATTACATGAACGGGGTTAATCAGTTAATAGAGCCAATTTAGGTTTATATGACAGCTATATGATATACTATTTTGATATACTTTAGCACAAACGCGTATATTTGCGTAATAAACGTGTGCGCCGAATGTAAATGTGAGTAAATGGGATTTAGGTTCGTATGACAGCTATATAATATAGTTTAGGTAAAAAAGAAGGCTATATACCAAGTTTCATCAAAATAGCTTTAATAATGCGGGACTACTTTGTATAGAAACAGACGGACATGGCTATGTTGATTCTAAGTATTCTGGGCGTTACAAACAGCAGAGCAAATTAGGTATACTATTTTTTCTGCGAAAAGAGTATAATAAAGGCTTCGTTGCGGAAGGAGAAGATTTCTGTTTTTGCGTGGTGCGACTCGACGAATGTGCTGTCTTGTCCTGTTCTATCACATGTGCTAGCGCAACTAAACATTTGTGGGAAATCGAGCCTTAGAAATCCTGGAAATCATTCTTAGGCAGAATTGGCGTCATGTGGGCATGATGGCAGCAGAAATCATCAAGTTACAAATATGGTGGAAAGGCCCACTATGGTTAAAGGATCATCATTAATAATCGTTAAGGCTAAAAGACTGAAAAGTCAGCTTATCTCTTTCAGACCAGACCAAACAAGAAGAAGAAAAGAAGACCAATTACACTTTGTTGCATACGTTAAGAATTTCGTCAGGTGTGGAAAAGGTGGAACCTGCAACTAGAGATGATAGAATTTTATCTTATAAGGAAGATTACACATGTTTATCATGCTTTCGACAAAAAAATAGTATTCGACTAATCAGCGAATGGCTGACTTGCCCAGCATACGTATCACAAAGCCGCTTCCCTTCGTGCATTCTGGGTGTGACTATGTTGCATCGATTCTACTGAAGGAAGGCAAACGGCGCAAACTACGCATAGCTGGTGACATCGACCTAGACCTCACCACTGACACTTTTTTGTGGCCTGTGTGTGAAATGTGCTAAAATATATAACGATAATGTCACGAACTTCGTGGGAGCAAAACGATCTATCGACGGGATGCAAGTTCTTTTGCAATCGCAGGCCCATCGTGACTTTGTAACATAGATGAAGGCAAATAAAGGAATACATTGATGATCTTTCACAAGCTCGTTTTTTTAATGGCCGCTGATTCACCACAGAACCGGAGACTGATTTGGGTCATATTCCTGTTGGTAAACTGAACTATTGACAAAGCATTCAGGCATTGCATTAGGGGTTCTGGATCCAGCCTATTTTTAATCAAGTAAGGAAGAGAAGGATTTAAACGTAGGTGCAATAATATAATAGTTTCGAATGATTGCATACTAGAAGAGGAGCACACTAAGTGGTACAAACTATTATAGACTCAACATAAATTCAAAAAAGGCTCATGCATTAAATAATTAGATGTGACTGGACAGACTACTAAAGGAGTGAAGGTCCGCAGAGGTCTAGAAGGATTCCCGAATAATTTGAACTTTTTGAACAACCTAAGCTATTATAGAAAATGGGAACACATTGTGTAAAAGTAGAATTTAGAGCATTATAAAATAAATATGTTGCGATGTCAAGATTCTTAGACATCTACAAGTTAGACCAGTCGAAACCATTAATAAGCTTATTTCAATTTGGAAAATTAGTTTTTTGGAAATAGTATGAGGCAATAGAAGGAGAAGCAGACAAATTTTTCCGCCAAGGAAAGTCAATTGATAAACCAATTGGAGGATGATAAGGGTCCTCAGGAATAGAAAGAGGATCGATTCTAGATACAAGCGAATTAGAATCCATGCATAAAATCAAAACCAATTGCCTACTCAGAGCGTTTTTGACAAAATTGACCTGGGATAGTGACAATTCAAGCATACCATCAATAAAGTCGTGACTATTACTGGGTAATACTGAATTGGAATAAGGAATAGTGGACCAACATATTTCTGGGAGATTGAAATCGCCCAAAACAACAAGGTAGTCCTTGTGGGTTAAAAAATTCGAAACGTTTTTAATAGAGTTTAAATGGCAGATATAAACAGAAAGATCAGAAGAAGGAGGAATATAGGAGACTGTTAGAAATAAGTAAATGCCATTCAAATCAATTTTTACACAAATGAATTCAATATTGACCCTGTAGAAATAAATTCCGAAGGTAAGGCCGAGTTGACAGCAATAAGAACGCCGCCACCACGACCAGACACGCGGTCACGTCTAAAAACTGCAATATTATTACCTAACACTTCGGAAGCGGAATCCACGTCTCGGTTAATACTACTATAGAATAATTGAAACCAGAGGTACTAAGAAAAAACGACTAAGTTTAGATTTAAGTCCTCTAACGTTTCGATACGCTAGATGAAAGGGTTCTAGTTTTTTGGGAGTGACGAAGGGGTTAGGAAAACCAGATGCCGATTTTTTTTCTTCGCCGTAAACTCCTTAACTACAACATGCTCTGACCAAAAATCACCACAACAAATAAGCTCGAAGAAGCAAGGGGGAAGGCTAATTTTAAAAGATGCGATCTCCCTAGAATAAGAAAACTCCCGATTGTAGATTAGTTTAGAGAACTAAGCAAGCTGTTTTTCGTTTCGTTTTATTTATAAATAAAATAAATAAAGTCTCTTCTTAAGCCGCTCTCTAAAAAGTTCTGCGCTTGCGCAGACTTGCTTTGCTTTAGCGTTCGCTTTTGCACAGCTGTAACACTCTTATACAAACCTACAGTGGGC
>JBAMCM010000505.1:0-31022 GCA_037075145.1 Scaptodrosophila latifasciaeformis
ACGACTCAACAACACTACACAACACTAACAATAAAAAAGATTTAAACAAGTATATAAGCCACAACACAGACAAAATTTTAAACACTCTCTGGAACAATTACAATCACTTCTACAAAACAATAAACCCGAAAAGACAGCCAATAAACATACCAACAACAACAAACAGGAGTGATGGAATAACATTCACGACATTTAGACTGACACACACAAGTCTTACTCATAAACACCTTTTATAACAATAGCCCGCTCACTCACTCACTCACTCACTATCCAACACTTCAAAAATCAATGCACCTTTATAAAAAATATTTGCACATCCCTAAATGTCCCTACCCCTAACCAACTCCTTACAGAGGTCAACCCCAAAAACATTAAAAACTTCGTTAAACTTATAACTAGATTAAAATTAAAATAAATTGTATAAACAAACTCAGACTGAAGGCCTTCGTTACTCTGGCTATATATATATTATTATACTATAGAACTTAATTCTAAGTTACAATTAAAATAAATAAATAAAAAAAAAAAACAATCAAAAGATATCACCACGTGCCAGATCCGTGAAGGCCTACAAGGAAATGACACTTCTATGCAAATTAAGGCTGATTTTCAATTGCCAATATCAAAATGACGTGTGCAACAAATTTTGTCTGGCAGTAATAGGCTTATTTGGAAGAAAATTAAGTCAAAGCCTGCCTTAAAAGATGTACATAAAAGGGCTCGATTACAGTTCGCCATATCTCGTTGACTGACCAGTGGAAGAATATAATATTTTCAGATGAAAAAAATTCAACCTGCACGGATCAGATGGTTTTAAATATTATTGGTACGATTTAAAGAAGCCAGAGATATTTTCTACCAAGCGAAATTTCGGAGCAGGCTTAATAATGGCTTGGGCAGCTTTTAGCTACTACGGGAGAAGTCCAATGTGCAAAATTTCTGGACGAATGAATTAAAAAATTTATATTACTTTACTAGATGAAATTTTAATAAATTTTATGAGACAACAACCAATCAATTCAATTTTCCAGCAAGATAATGCTCCCATTCACGTTTCGAAAATCAGCCGTAAATACTTTGAGCAAAAGGAAATTGATGTTTTGAAATGGCCAGCAGTTTCTCCTGATTTAAACCATATTGAATATCTGTGGGGCAATATAGCTCGCCGAGTTTATGCTAATGGTCGCAAATAAATGGAAATTTAACGGAATGGTCAAATATTCCAATAAAAGAATTTCAAAACTTGTCAAATTCCATGCCAAATCAAATTTTTGAATTGATAACCAACTCTGGAGGATAGACACATTATTGACTTTGACCAAAATTATTTATTATTCATATAAAAAAAATATGCATTTAATTTGAATTTCGGAATAAAAATATTACTTCTAAGATAAATTAGAAACGTAAAATTTTTCTGCATTTGATCGAATTTTGCTGAGTGTAGACCAGCAAATAAAACAAAAATGAAGCCGAACGTTAAACTCGGGCGCGGCCGAGTTTGGGATACCCTGTACCTAGTAGACGGAATTGAAAAAGAAAAGGTGGTAACCCTAGTCGGGTGGTAACCCTGGTACCCTACAGTCACATAAAACCTCTGATCTTAATATTCCTTTGAATCCAACAACACATTGTTCACAATATTGCAAGCACGCCAACTATCGGAATGCTCATTCGGCCGTTAGCCAGTTAGGCAAGGAAAATTAAAATCTTGACCCTCAACTTATTCTTGCCTGAGCTCTCATATGAGTCGGACGCGTTTCTTTTTTCGGCGTGACTCTCTCGAGTGATTGTGAACGTTTAAATTTAACATTAAGTCTTTATATGGACAAGTCCACAATCTGCGGCATAAACTAAGTACTAAGTCTGCCTTATGTGTTTTTCTTCCATTGAAAAGTGAAAATTCTATTACTTTGCCTGTATCTGGCCGCCGCGTTAACTTGCGGATAGCCCACGTGGCGATCAGCTGTTATAACATTCATTTTTCGTCTGATCTCAACTGCCGAATCTTTGAGCTTTCGTTTGTGTGTCGAACATCTGTTGGAGTAAATACAGACCAGACCACGGCTATCAAATCACTTTAGAATGGAGGAAATTACAGGTCTTACTCCTAATGAGCTGCAAGCAAAGCTTGTGGCAGATCTGGCTTCACAAGGCACTTCTAAAGATGCCTCTAACTGCGCACACGGCGCCAGCATTGTTTCCACAACGGCATCTGTTACCTTCTCAGTAGCCTCGACTGTAGCTAGTTGCTGCACAACTACTTATATAAGCAGGCGTGTATGCAACGCTTGGCAATAGCCTGTTTATAAGGCACCGCGTATGCGACGTATGGTTATTGCCAAAACGCACCCATATTGTCTGCAACGTCCGGATATAACCATTTCGCAGGCAAAAGCAGATGCAACGTCCGGCTATTGCCGGTCGTCAAAGACAACACCATTGAAAAATGGTATGCAAACTTTCATTGAAGCGGATTACAAATCGGTAGCCGGTTCCTCCAATGACTTGAGAAATGGCAGCCTTTTTATCAGCCGGCCGTACTACAGGGTTCTTAAAATTCTGCATCGCAATAGAGATGTTCTCTCTCTTTTCCTCTTTCATATTTCTTTTCCTCTTTCATACTTTGCACTCACTGTTTTTCTAGCTTCGAAACATTTCATCATAATTTTACCAATATGTGCTCAAACGACGCACTTCTTAAAATTCTGCGTTGCAATGCGATGCTCCCTCTCTTTCCCTCTTTCACAGTAGCAATATAAATTTTGTGCGGACGGCCACTGTCAACCAAATAAATTGGGTAAAATTGTAAAATTGCGTTTCAAGTGGCAGATAAAATACAAGTGCACACTTAGGAAACTGAATGAGAAAACTATTTCTGATAAATATCCAATTCCGAACAAAAACGATATACTTGATCAATTAGGTAAGGCCTGCTATATTTCAACTCTCGACTTGGCAAGTGGGTTCCACCAAATTAAAATGCAGAACGAAGACAGAGATAAGACAGCATTTACCATTTCGAGTTCGTTCGCATGCCTTTTAGCCGTAAAAACGCCCCCGCAACCTTCCAAAGATTTATGCCTAGTATATCTTGACGATATTATTATCTTTTCTCCATCCTTACAACAGCACTTATATGACATAAAAACTGTATTTGAGAGACGTAGACTTGCAAATTTCAAAATACAAACGTCAAAATCTGAATTTATACGAAAAGAGGTAAATTATCTCGGACACATCATTACAGAAGACGGTGTTAAACCAAATCCAGACAGAATTATAGCCATCCAACAATTCTCCCTTCCAAACAACAAGAAGCACATCAAATTATACTTAAGTCTGCTCGGATATTACCGAAAATTTATTAAAGACTTTGATCGTGTAACGAAACCCTTAACCCGAGAGCTTAACCCTGCTTTGATAACCCTCCTAGGAGGTGCGTAAAAGATAACCATACGTCTCTGAGACGTATCAATGTTTTCCATTATTTTAAATGCATTTTTGTACTTATCATATTTCTTTATTTATTTCCTTAGAATTTAAAAACATTTATTTAAGAACTTAATTTTATTAAAAAACAAAAAATTAACAAATCCGGATGTCCGACTGTCTAATTAAAACAGAGCGTAGTGATGGCCTTGCGGATGTTGACACAATGTGATTTCTGCCCAGTGCTCTGAATGTCAAAGTGAAGAAATTCAAGTAAGCGCGGGTTAACGGCGGGAGTAACTATGACTTGGAGGAGAAACGGACTTAGGTTTTGAAGGGTGGACTGAGTTTAGCCAGGTAAACGTAATTCATAAACCTAAGTCAAGACGACTCGATACCTCCACGTGGTATCCTCCGGTAACTAGCACATTTTTTTACGTCGTGTGACTAGGCTAAATCGGGCGACGAATGGGTCTCTTGGGTTACCAGCCCAAGTGACCGTCTAACTGTTGGTGAATCTAATCAAAATATGCCTCGGATAACGGTAGATAATTCTACAACAACTTCCACGATTGTCTTCCTGGGAGACCAACAGGAACGGAACGTTGATCATCCTCACCCACCTACGTTTCCGTGTTGTGAATGTGGCAGGACTTTTAGTACAAAGACCGGCCTAGGTGTTCACATGTCTCGTCAACACAAGGAAAGGCTTGATGAGGCCCGACGGCGTATTGACGTGAAAGCCAGATGGAGCGGAGAAAAGCTGTCTATGATGGCGAGAAAAGAGATCGAGCTCACAGAGAATCGTATATGGAACATAAACAAAGAACTCGCGTTAGTATTTACTAACAGATCTGTCGACGCTATTAAGAAATGTCGTCAGAGGGATAATTATAAGGCGAAAATCGAGGAACTGAGAAGGCAAGTTACTCATATCCCGGAAAATATGAATCCTAATAATATACCACACCGCCCTAGTTCAAGTGAGCAAGATCCTCCGGCCTCAACATCTACGGCATCTCCATTCAATCCATCAGTTCATTCGGACGAAGAAGTCATGCGGAGATTACGTGGCCTCGCACCTGTAAGATGCAGTCGTCGGTGGAGAGTTGAAGTATTGCAAGCTATCGTTGATAACGCTCAATCTTCAGGAAAAGATAATACTCTCCAGTGCTTATCAAACTACCTTCTGGAAATTTTTCCGATTCGGAATGACCGCTCCATTCCGGCGAGGATTGTAAGCCCACCTCGCAACAGAAGAGTAGCGAGAAGACAGGAATACGCTAGGGCTCGGCGTAACTGGGATCAACACAAAAGTCGATGCATTAAGTCCATGCTTGACGGACCCGACGAGTCGGTAATGCCCCCAAAAGAAATGATGGAACCTTATTGGAGACATGTCATGACACAGACATAGCCATCCTCATTGCCAAATAATAATTCCTTCAATATGGCGCATTTATTGGAGGGTGTTTGGGCCCCAATATCGCTGTAAGACCTAAAAGCGAGTAAAGTGTCATTGTCATTGTCTTCAGGGCCAGATGGAATTGATCCCAAAACTGCCAGATCAATTCCAAATGGGATTATACTTCGCATAATCAACCTGATCATTTGGTGCGGCAAACTACCTACACCCTTCCGAACGGCCCGAACCATCTTTATCCAAGAAGGTGACGGCATCTTAGCCTCAGGACTTTCGTCCAATATCCATTCCATCAGTTGTGTTACAGTCTTGCCTGAGCTCTCATATGAGTCGGACGCGTTTTTTTCTTCGGCGTGACTCTCTCGAGTGATTGTGAACGTTTAAATTTAACATTAAGTCTTTATATGGACAAGTCTACAATCTGCGGCATAAACTAAGTACTAAGTCTGCCTTATGTGTTTTTCTTCCATTGAAAAGTAAAAATTCTATTACTTTGCCTGTATCTGGCCGCCGCGTTGACTTGCGGATAGCCCACGTGGCGATCAGCTGTTATAACATTT
The DNA here is from genome assembly GCA_037075145.1 of Scaptodrosophila latifasciaeformis. Taxonomy (NCBI): domain Eukaryota; kingdom Metazoa; phylum Arthropoda; class Insecta; order Diptera; family Drosophilidae; genus Scaptodrosophila; species Scaptodrosophila latifasciaeformis. The sequence continues at coordinate 5,416 of JBAMCM010000505.1, forward strand.
TTCATCTGATCTCAACTGCTGAATCTTTGAGCTTTCGTTTGTGTGTCGAACATCTGTTGGAGTAAATACAGACCAGACCACGGCTATCAAATCACTTTAGAATGGAGGAAATTACAGGTCTTACTCCTAATGAGCTGCAAGCAAAGCTTGTGGCAGATCTTGCTTCACAAGGCACTTCTAAAGATGCCTCTAACTGCGCACACGGCGCCAGCATTGTTTCCACAACGGCATCTGTTACCTTCTCAGTAGCCTCGACTGTAGCTAGTTGCTGCACAACTACTTATATAAGCAGGCGTGAATGCAACGCCTGGCAATAGCTTGTATATAAGGCACCGCGTATGCGACGTATGGTTATTGCCAAAACGCACCCATATTGTCTGCAACGTCCGGATATAACCATTTCGCTGGCAAAAGCAGATGCAATGTCCGGCTATTGCCGGTCGTCAAAGACAACACCATTGAAAAATGGTATGCAAACTTTCATTGAAGCGGATTACAAATCGGTAGCCGGTTCCTCCAATGACTTGAGAAATGGCAGCCTTTTTATCAGCCGGCCGTACTACAGGGCTCTTAAAATTCTGCATCGCAATAGAGATCTTCTCTCTCTTTTCCTCTTTCATATTTCTTTTCCTCTTTCATACTTTGCACTCACCTTTTTTTCTAGCTTCGAAACATTTCATCATAATTTTACCAATATGTGCTCAAACGACGCACTTCTTAAAATTCTGCGTTGCAATGCGATGCTCCCTCTCTTTCCCTCTTTCACAGTAGCAATATAAATTTTGTGCGGACGGCCACTGTCAACCAAATAAATTGGGTAAAATTGTAAAATTGCGTTTCAAGTGGCAGATAAAATACAAGTGCACACTTAGGAAACTGAATGAGAAAACTATTTCTGATAAATATCCAATTCCGAACAAAAACGATATACTTGATCAATTAGGTAAGGCCTGCTATATTTCAACTCTCGACTTGGCAAGTGGGTTCCACCAAATTAAAATGCAGAACGAAGACAGAGATAAGACAGCATTTACCATTTCGAGTTCGTTCGCATGCCTTTTAGCCGTAAAAACGCCCCCGCAACCTTCCAAAGATTTATGCCTAGTATATCTTGACGATATTATTATCTTTTCTCCATCCTTACAACAGCACTTATATGACATAAAAACTGTATTTGAGAGACGTAGACTTGCAAATTTCAAAATACAAACGTCAAAATCTGAATTTATACGAAAAGAGGTAAATTATCTCGGACACATCATTACAGAAGACGGTGTTAAACCAAATCCAGACAGAATTATAGCCATCCAACAATTCCCCCTTCCACACAACAAGAAGCAAATCAAATTATACTTAAGTCTGCTCGGATATTACCGAAAATTTATTAAAGACTTTGATCGTGTAACGAAACCCTTAACCCGAGAGCTTAACCCTGCTTTGATAACCCTCCTAGGAGGTGCGTAAAAGATAACCATACGTCTCTGAGACGTATCAATGTTTTCCATTATTTTAAATGCATTTTTGTACTTATCATATTTCTTTATTTATTTCCTTAGAATTTAAAAACATTTATTTAAGAACTTAATTTTATTAAAAAACAAAAAATTAACAAATCCGGATGTCCGACTGTCTAATTAAAACAGAGCGTAGTGATGGCCTTGCGGATGTTGACACAATGTGATTTCTGCCCAGTGCTCTGAATGTCAAAGTGAAGAAATTCAAGTAAGCGCGGGTTAACGGCGGGAGTAACTATGACTTGGAGGAGAAACGGACTTAGGTTTTGAAGGGTGGACTGAGTTTAGCCAGGTAAACGTAATTCATAAACCTAAGTCAAGACGACTCGATACCTCCACGTGGTATCCTCCGGTAACTAGCACATTTTTTTACGTCGTGTGACTAGGCTAAATCGGGCGACGAATGGGTCTCTTGGGTTACCAGCCCAAGTGACCGTCTAACTGTTGGTGAATCTAATCAAAATATGCCTCGGATAACGGTAGATAATTCTACAACAACTCCCACGATTGTCTTCCTGGGAGACCAACAGGAACGGAACGTTGAGCATCCTCACCCACCTACGTTTCCGTGTTGTGAATGTGGCAGGACTTTTAGTACAAAGACCGGCCTAGGTGTTCACATGTCTCGTCAACACAAGGAAAGGCTTGATGAGGCCCGACTGCGTATTGACGTGAAAGCCAGATGGAGCGAAGAAAAGCTGTCTATGATGGCGAGAAAAGAGATCGAGCTCACAGAGAATGGTATATGGAACATAAACAAAGAACTCGCGTTAGTATTTACTAACAGATCTGTCGACGCTATTAAGAAATGTCGTCAGAGGGATAATTATAAGGCGAAAATCGAGGAACTGAGAAGGCAAGTTACTCATATCCCGGAAAATATGAATCCTAATAATAATATACCACACCGCCCTAGTTCAAGTGAGCAAGATCCTCCGGCCTCAACATCTACGGCATCTCCATTCAATCCATCAGTTCATTCGGACGAAGAAGTCATGCGGAGATTACGTGGCCTCGCCCCTGTAAGATGCAGTCGTCGGTGGAGAGTTGAAGTATTGCAAGCTATCGTTGATAACGCTCAATCTTCAGGAAAAGATACTAGTCTCCAGTGCTTATCAAACTACCTTCTGGAAATTTTTCCGATTCGGAATGACCGCCCCATTCCGGCGAGGATTGTAAGCCCACCTCGCAACAGAAGAGTAGCGAGAAGACAGGAATACGCTAGGGCTCGGCGTAACTGGGATCAACACAAAAGTCGATGCATTAAGTCCATGCTTGACGGACCCGACGAGTCGGTAATGCACCCAAAAGAAATGATGGAACCTTATTGGAGACATGTCATGACACAAACAAAGCCGTCCTCATTGCCAAATAATAATTCCTTCAATATGGCGCATTTATTGGAGGGTGTTTGGGCCCCAATATCGCTGTAAGACCTAAAAGCGAGTAAAGTGTCATTGTCATTGTCTTCAGGGCCAGATGGAATTGATCCAAATGGGATTATACTTCGCATAATCAACCTGATCATTTGGTGCGGCAAACTACCTACACCCTTCCGAACGGCCCGAACCATCTTTATCCAAGAAGGTGACGGCATCTTAGCCTCAGGACTTTCGTCCAATATCCATTCCATCAGTTGTGTTACAGTCTTGCCCGAGCTCTCATATGAGTCGGACGCGTTTTTTTCTTCGGCGTGACTCTCTCGAGTGATTGTGAACGTTTAAATTTAACATTAAGTCTTTATATGGACAAGTCTACAATCTGCGGCATAAACTAAGTACTAAGTCTGCCTTATGTGTTTTTCTTCCATTGAAAAGTAAAAATTCTATTACTTTGCCTGTATCTGGCCGCCGCGTTGACTTGCGGATAGCCCACGTGGCGATCAGCTGTTATAACATTTTTCATCTGATCTCAACTGCTGAATCTTTGAGCTTTCGTTTGTGTGTCGAACATCTGTTGGAGTAAATACAGACCAGACCACGGCTATCAAATCACTTTAGAATGGAGGAAATTACAGGTCTTACTCCTAATGAGCTGCAAGCAAAGTTTGTGGCAGATCTGGCTTCACAAGGCACTTCTAAAGATGCCTCTAACTGCGCACATGGCGCCACCATTGTTTCCACAACGGCATCTGTTACCTTTTCAGTAGCTTCGACCCAGCTGCACAACTACTTGGTCATCTTTAGGACCATTTTCATCTGGTATGGAGCCTATGGTCAGTAGCTCAAGCCAGCAAACTGGAGCAAACAATCCCAACCAAATGACATCTGGAACTAGTCACCTATTACCACAAATTGAAAAAAAACACCAATTTGCCCACATTCCAACCAGCTTTAGTCTCTTGGCAAAAAGTTCCTTCCAAGAAGAGACGCTTACCAGAGTCACCAAAAATTTAAATAAAAAAGTTAGTGTAAACATTAACAGCAACTATCTTGCGTCAATCCAATTTCCTGCACTTGCAAGCCAAGTAGATTGCCAAGATAACGACATTGGCACAGACATTCCAATCCCGGTTGAAACTGATCGAGAAGTAGAAACTCGAAAGACTGAAATTACTGTGACTAAAAAACCACCAAACCCTAGCCAAATAACTGTGCTTGCTGTTAGCGACGTTCCAGCTTTAGAAAGGCTTCTCGACTCCCTGAAGATAGAGCCTATAGACAGGTGGCGTGTAACTTGGCTGCCTCTACTCCTGTTGAGCAAATTCTTAAAGCGTTCACCTCCCAAGGTCACACTGTGGTGAACACCTACAATCCAAAGGTGAAATCCCAGATTGTTGGCTCCTCTGAAACCGATCCAGGCAATGACACTGGGAAAAACGTTAGGTTTATAGACATTAAAAAGGCTATTAATAACCGGGAAGCTCTACAAATAAATAAAGTTGGCCGAAAAAGAATCAGTGAGGAACTGCCGAGAAAAAATATTGATATGCGTCAATGTTACCGTTGTTTTGGTTTTGATCATACCAAAAACTATTGCACCAAGGAGCCCAGATGTGCTAGATGCAGTTTGCTTCATTGGACTGGTTCTAGTCAATGCCAGGCAAAAACCTATGACGACCTGGTGTGCGTTAATTGTCATGGAAAACTCGAGGCAACTCATAAAGGCTGCAGAATATACGTTCAGAGGCTCAAAAGCCGCAAAACTGGAATCAACATTACTCCCATGTCCCGAGCTGGATACTCACAGCCTATTCGCCTCAACAAGCAACAAGTAATCCCAAACTCAATCGTGCGCCAGGGCCCTTCGTATGCTGATGCCTCTAAACCTGGACAACCGAGTATGAGCTTTGACGGAAATAACTCCCAACGACAACAAAGTTCTATCACAAACTCAAGATACCAGAATTTTCGGGATGCTGATCAACATCATACTCCTGGGACAAACTCAAGCCAGTCTCAACATATTAATCAAACGGTAATTGATGGCTCACTAGCACAAGTCATCATTTCAATGCAGCAGACCATTGTCGGTCTCCAAAAAACCATCGCTGAGCTACTTGAAGAGATCAAGGAATTCAGAGGTTCTAAGTCGTTAATGAAACGCAAATAATGGCTTGTGTACTGCGCCTCGGATCCTGGAACGCTCGTAGTATTAGCCCAAATGCTAATGAGCTAAATATATTCCTCAGCAAGCACGAAATTGATGTTATGCTTATATCAGAGACTTTCCTATACACCGGCTCCTACTTCAATATGATAGGTTACAGCTGTTATCGAGGAGATTACCCAGGAGGTTGCCCCAGAGGAGGAGCTTGTATCCTTATCAAACAGGGATTAAGCCACTACCATCTACAATCGACCTCAACGAATCACGTGCAAATGGCAACGGTAATAATTTCCACTAATTTGGGAGAAATAGCGGTATCAGCCGTGTATCTTCCTCCAGGCCTCCCATGGAATTCCTCCGAGTTTGATGATCTTCTTGGTCAACTTGGTCATAAGTTTATTATTGGAGGTGACTTTAACGCTCAGCACCGTCTTTGGGGTAGTATAAGAGCGAATACTAGAGGTTCAGCTCTACATGACGCTATTTCCGGAAACTCAACTCAGGCTCTGGCTACAGGCAGATCCACTCACTACCCGTTTAACATAATGGATGTTCCTACATGTATCGACTTCTCTTTATACAAGGGTATAGCTAGCAGTCTACTATGGATACGCGAAGAATATGACCTAAATTCTGACCACCTACCACTGATCGCCTCGCTAGCATCGTCGCAACATAGTATCACTCCTACTACGATGCTTGTTTCACCTGGTTCGAATATTAGCCTGTTCCAGGACGAGCTGAACAATGCCTTTATCTTCAATACAGAGATAAATACAGCGAATGATATTGAGAAAGCGGTTGAAACTTTTATTGAGAAGATGAAAGATGCAGCCCTATTTACAGCTCCTGGCGGTGCAGTTCACCAACACAACGTGCGCAGCAACCTCTCTCTCTCTCCAGAAGAAAAAGGCTGCTAACTCCCAAAAAACGGCTCAGAAGGGAATTCATTAGGACTGACATGACCCAAACATCGACAGACTGTATCGGAGGATAGCTAACCGAGTGAGAAAGGTACTGGCCATCCTAAAAAGACAGGGAACTGACTCGTTTTTGGAGAAGACTACTGCTGATCAAAGCTCTATCTTCGTACTCTGGAAGCTCACGAAGATATTCAAGAGGCAAGTTGCGCCAAAATTTCCGATCCGAAACCCAGATGGCTCTTGGCCAAAATCCCCTCGGGACAGAGCTGAAGCATTTGCCATAAACTTGGAGGAAAAATTCCAGCCGTTTGAGACAGCATCGCCAAGACGCGTACAACTGGTTACTGAATCCCTAGAAGCCCCACTGCAGATGGCTCTTCCTGTAAAGCCGATTACCATCACGGAAGTGAAAGATGATATTAAATCCCTTCGTAACAACAAGGCTCCTGGTGAGGATCAATCACATCGACAACCGTTTCATTAAGCTGTTGCCCCACAGAGCTTAGTTGTTCCTCGTACTGATTTTTAACTCTGCTGTTCGACTGGGACACTTCCCAAACGCCTGAAAGAAAGCGAATATCATTATGCTCCATAAAGACGGGAAGCCATCAGATGAACTAGACTCCTATCGCCCAATAAGACTGGTTCCAGCATTTGACAAACTACTGGAGAGGTGTATCCTGAGAAGAATGCTCCAATCCAGAGAGGTAAAAAAAAGCTATTCCAAAGTTTCAGTTTGGATTTAGACTCAGGCATGCCACACCCGAGCAGCTACACCGCGTAGTGAACTATGTACTGGAGGGTTTCCATGAAAAGGAGTATGTCGTTGGAGCTTCCCTGGACATCCAGCAGGCTTTTGACAGAGTGTGGCATGCAGGACTCTTGCACAAACTTAAATGTCTGCTAAACCCTCAGCTCTTTTTGATAATAAAGAGCTTTCTTCATGAGCGCTCCTTTAAAGTTGTACAGGACGGGCTGTCCTCCCAAACAAAGAGAGTCAGAGCAGGTGTACCCCAAGGAAGTGTGTTAGGCCCAACACTGTATAGCCTCTATACGCACGACATGCCATTAGCAAACAACATGTCGCTTACAAATCCCAATGACCTGCTAGTTGCCACCTTTGCAGATGACACTGCAGTCCTGGCCAGAGATACTTGCGTCTACACAGCCACTGACACGCTTCAGCTTTATTTAAAAAAAATTTGAAAACTGGGCCCTTCGCTGGAACATCGCAATCAATCCGGAAAAGTGTGTTTCCGTGACCTACACCCTGAGAAAAGGCACATCACCAGGTGTGTTTCTGCATGGAGAGCTCCTCACACAATCGGACGCCCACAAATACCTTGGTGTCAACCTAGATAAGCGACTAACATTCCAAAGCCATGTAACGGATGTAGCTCGACGGCTTAAAACTAAGGCGTACAGCATGGCTTGGCTCCTTAGGCCTGGAAACAAGCTTTCAATTTCCAATAAGACCAAAATATATAAAGTTGTCTTGGCTCCTATTTGGAAATATGGCATCCAAGTTTATGGCATCGCCGCTAAGTCGAATCTAAACAAAATTCGTGTGGCGCAGTCCCAAATCTTGCGTAAACTCTCTGGAGCGGCTTGGTACATCCGCAACAAAGATATCGAACACGAGCTGAAGATACTTAGGATCGGCGATGTTATTAACAACCAAGCAGCCGCGTATATAAACAAATTGGGAAACCACCCGAACCAATTGGCCCGAAAACTCCTGACGAGGAGACGCGTAATGGGTCTGAGAGCTAGAAGAAGGCTCCAGCGCATTCACCCTACAGATCTGCCGCGCAGATATATAAATTAATTGCCTAAATTAATTCGTTTTTTAGTCTCCCTATTTAGGTTAAAGTGTGCATATATGTAAATACTCCCTAGAAATTAAGAATCACTGTACTATAAGTTATTAAAAATAGTAACAGTTGTCTACAATAAAAAAAAAAAGAAACTTGACCCTCAAAATTGGTTTCTTGTATATCTCGTGTATATATGGTCCGATTTTAATCATGATATTAATCGAAAGATTTTTAGATTCCTAACAACTTTTCAGAAGCAACTATTACCTAAATCCTAAAGCTTTAGAAATTATACGGTTTTGAAAAAGTGAGGGGGTGGAAGGGCGGCGGGGGCGGGGGGGAAATAAACTTGACCAGCGTACACACATAAGGAGTCCGAATCCTAAGTTTGGTTATCCTAGCTCTTATAGTCTCTTAGATCTAGGCGTTCACGCCGACAGACGGACGGACATGGCATTATCAATTTTTCCAGTCACCCTGATCATATTGTGGGTAACTTTAGGGGGTCTCCGACATCTCCTTCTCTATGTTACATACATTTGCACAAACTTAATATACCATTGTACCTTCTTAGGTACAGGGTATAATAAACACTTAACTAGAGGATAGAGATTATTGTATTAGATTTCCCTTGTTTTCGATATTTTTATTTAAAATTATTTATTGTGACGCTATGTATGTACAATATAAGCTGCGCGACTGCGTCTAGCGATTAAAGCGAACGAAAGCTTAGCGAAGACTAACTTAACAAGGAATGCGTTTAGATGCGTGTACAAGTTAACCCGTTACAAATCGCTGCCGCGCCGCCTGATAAGTCATAGCGTGGCGTTCCAAGTGCTTCGGGCTTAAGCAACAGGATGCAACGCGACACCAGCGCTCTGGACTGCAGCGGCAGGCAACCAACGATGCAGCCGGCGGACGATAAGCACACACGAGGCGCACGGTCAGCGTTATACACAGCAGCAGCAGCAGCGCTGCCGGCAACTGGCGACTTCAGGCAGGGCTAAGTTAGATTGTTTAATCCAGTTTTAATTTGATCGTCAATAAAGAAAGGCGGTCGCCTTCAATAACCTAAACAATTCTTTAAACATCAGAAGCGGTTGAACCCAGTAATATATATAAGTTAACTAAAAAGAATTTCAATACGACCATAAGTTGCATAATCAAAAATAAATTCCAACTTGGTCATTGACGTTAGCGCTGGTAGACCTCGAGAAATAAAGTGCTGCAGTCTCGGGCATATCAAGTGTCAACTGGCCGACGTGGTCACCAAATGCAGAGTCAGTACTTTTGAACTTAGGGCTAGCTTAGCTTATAATTAAAATTAAACGTTTCAGTTCGGATTGATAAGCCAACCGACTCCGGTATGCCAACGCTTGCCACCGGCAACGACTAATAAATAAATTAAATAAATAAATTAAACATTTTAATGAGAACATACTCGAAGTGTTTTAATAAGTGGCGCCCAACGAAAAGAAATAAAAAAACAATAATAAAAAAAAAAAGAATCAACAAAACAGAAAAATTCTAAAGAAAAAAAAAAAACTACAACCTACCAATTTGTCACCAAAGTGGACAGCTTTGGGGAGCGGAGATTGAAATAAATCCGAGAAGACTCAAGAAGAAGACGACCGAGGAAAAGACAGACGGCGCTGGATAGATTAAAAATCAGAATTTTTGAACAAAAATACAAAATGCAAATGTAAGTAGAGCGCCTGTTTAAAATATAAAAAAAAAAGTATAAAAAAGTGTTCCAAAAAGAAAAAAAGCAAATTTGCTAGAACCGTAGTTTGACCATTTGAAACTGTGTTAGTTGAAAATTCGAATAAAATATTAGATTGCAAAAGAATTGTTTCGAACAAAAATCGATGTGTTTTTTATGTCTGACGATAATTCTGACGTTGAATTGAGTGCTTTACGTAAAAAGTGGAACAGTTTTAGAGCTTCTGACGATTTTACCCCAACAATGGCTACTCCAACCTTAGTAAAAGAAATAGTGGATTCTGCGCATAAAGCGCAGAAAATAGATTTCGAGCAACAGCTCACTGCCATTACTCAAAGGCTCAATGAGATTCAAACCGCAGCGCCGGAGGTTGAGGTCTACAAAGAAATGCAGATCATCCCGGGTGTTGCGTGTGAAGAGTCTTTAGATATAATAAAATCCCTACCCGAGAAAACCTAATGGAAGAAATAAAATCGGTGGTGAATCCAAAAGTAGTAAACGCCATATATTGTGATTTGTCTACTCTAGCAGCTGCCCAAGACGAACTTGTTCGGAGCTTTCCTATGACAAAATTTTGGCATTGTAAAACTATGGTGCCAGATGTTTTTGACAAAAATGAGCAAATAGAAATTGTCACTCTGGAGCACAATCGCGCACACAGAGCAGCTCAAGAAAATGTTAAGCAAATCCTGTGTGACTACTACTTTCCCAAAATGGCTAAATTAGTCTCTGAAATTGTGCTGAATTGTAAAATCTGCACAAGAGCAAAATATGATAGGCACCCTTGCAAGCAGAAACTTGGTGTAACTCTGCTCGCCAACTATACCGGGGAAGGACTTCATGTTGACATATTCTCAACTGATAAAAAATATTTCCTGACATGTGTGGACAAATTTTCAAAGTTTGCTGTAGTGCAGGGTATACCCTCACGAAGAATCATTGACCTAAAACCGGCACTTATAAATGCTATAAATTTTTTTCGCAATGTAAAAAGCATTTATTGCGATAATGAGCCATCTCTCAAATCAGAGACAATAACGTCCTTTTTAGAAAATCAATTTGGAATTGAAATAGCAAATGCACCACCCCTACACAGTACATCCAATGGTCAGGTGGAGCGTTTTCATAGTACAATTATTGAAATAGCAAGATGTCTTAAGCTTGAGAAAGGCCTAGTAGATACAACTGACTTGATACTATTGGCAACATTTAAGTATAACCGAACTATCCATTCGGTGACAGAAAGGAGACCCATAGATATTATCCACGGTATGAGACCAGAGATGAAAGGACAGATTTTTGATAAAATAAAAAAGGCGCAAGAGGATCAGTTAGAGAGAAACAATTTATCGAGACAAAACAGGCTGTTTGAGGTAGGAGAGCGCGTCTGGGTTAAAAATAATAAGAGACTAGGTAATAAATTGACACCCCTATATGAAGAACATAAGGTGGAGGCCGACCTGGGAACTACCGTTCTTATTAAAGGGAGGGTGGTCCACAAGGACAGCCTACGCTAGAAAAAAAAAATAATGTAATGCAAAAAAAAAAAATTAATAAAAAAAAAAAAATGTAATTAAAAAAGAACTAAATACCAGTTATGGTGATTTTTTTCTTTGTTCTAGTGTATTGATTCTGGTACTTTTTCTTCGGCCAACAGTGTCGAAGCTAATGGACTATTCGCACTCAGACTACATTCCTATAACGGATGGGACAGTTAATATCTGGAAAAACTACGACTACTTACGACATTCTACAAACTTGACGGTCTACTATGAGATTATGAAAGAGACCACTACGATGATGGTCCATTTTCCTCAATCCCATACAGCAAAGTTATTGGAATCTGATGTGAAGCACATAGGGACATTGTTAGGAGCACTCAGCATACATCATAGAAACGCTCGGAGTCTTAATTTTTTGGGAACGGCCTTAAAAGTCGTTGCTGGCACACCCGATTTTGACGACTTTGAGGGATTAAAGTTTATTCAACAGCAATTAGTTTTAGCTGAAAATCAGCAAATTTCTATTAATACAAAAACCGAAGAACAACTTAATAAATTAACAGAGACGGTAAACGCAATTTTAAAAAATTCAAAGCAGATGAAAACGGACACGAGTTATTTGTTCGAAACCCTTTTGGCACGAAACAGAAATTTGATTTTTGAACTTCAAAATTTGATGCTAACGATAACACTAGCAAAGATTGGAATGGTCAATCCAACAATACTAGATTCTGACGAAGTAAATCAACTAATAAACAAGCGCTCTACCAATGTAACTATAACAGATTTAATGGAGGTATCAGATATTAAGGTCTTATTAAGTAATGATTTTTTGCATTTTTTAATTAAGTATCCTATACCCAAGTTAGTTTGTAAGAAAATAATGTTATTCCCAGTCCAGCATAATATCCTGCATTTTGGCGAAAACGACTATGTGGCCGACTGCGAGGGAAAAGTTCTAGCTATCACTAACTGCAGCACTACCTTAACATCAACATTTTGCTTGGAAGCAACCGGCGAAACCTGCGCGCTGCAACTCCATTCTGGCCGCACGGCACACTGCTATACAAGACCCAGTCATCTGGAGCCTCTGGTAGTAATTGACGATGGTTTAATAATCATAAATGATGACACAGCGTCTATAAAAACTGCAGAGGGTGTTGAAAAAGTAATCACGGGTACCTATTTAGTAACCTTCGAAGATCACATCCAGATCAATGCATCGCTGTACAAAAACCGGAAAGGTTTGCTGAAGAAAGCACCTGTTTCACCATCGACGTCACTATTGAATATCACCAGTCACATCGAAATTCTGAGCCTTCCTTACCTTAAAAGGCTAAACTCTGAAAACCTCCGCTCCATTGGGCAAATCAAAGAAAAAGTTATTGCAGCTCCAATTATTTCTGGGCTAACAGTTTCCGGCATATTTTTGATCGGCTATGCTCTTCTCCGATTGCGAGTAAATCGGAAGAAAGATCAGCAAACCCACGCTGCGCAAATTATCATTGATGGCTACAGAAGGCCCGAGGACGGCCCTCATTTAAATGAGGGAGGAGTTAACTAAAAAGAATTTCAATACGACCATAAGTTGCATAATCAAAAATAAATTCCAACTTGGTCATTGACGTTAGCGCTGGTAGACCTCGAGAAATAAAGTGCTGCAGTCTCGGGCATATCAAGTGTCAACTGGCCGACGTGGTCACCAAATGCAGAGTCAGTACTTTTGAACTTAGGGCTAGCTTAGCTTATAATTAAAATTAAACGTTTCAGTTCGGATTGATAAGCCAACCGACTCCGGTATGCCAACGCTTGCCACCGGCAACGACTAATAAATAAATTAAATAAATAAATTAAACATTTTAATGAGAACATACTCGAAGTCTTAATAAGTTATATATGTCGGAGACGGATCCATATTTGGTGCGTAAGCTGTGAGTTCTGCTCGTATCTGGGCCGCGCACAAGACTGACTGAATTTCACAAGCGCATGGCTTAATTTCGCAATTTGTTTTTGCTTCGCTTTTTATGAATAATTTGTTCTCTCTTTGTCTTTAACTGTAAATGCCTACGATCAGACCTCACTCATCTGCAGAGTTTCTCACTAAATTATCTGCTGCCTGGCTTTGCACACATTCCTAGAACACTCATTCCTTCTCGTTAACCAAATATTGCGACTCCTTGTCGCCAGTACAAACATGCAAATTAACCAGACCGCGAACGCGTGATGGAAAAAAAATTAATTTTTGGGAAGAACCCTTCCGGCTTTATTGATCGCAAATTTAAGATTAAGGTTACAAAAGATATTCTTAAGCTACTTATAGTTTGGAGTTATGTCAAAGCTTGCCTCTTGCCACGCTCTTGATCGAGATTTTTGTGACGCTTAGGACAGTTCCACTTAGGATGGGTGATGAGTGACCGAGAGGCCAATGTTTACGTTTTCCAGCTGCGCAATCCAAGTGCCTCTTAGAAAAGTGTTTCTTTATTGGGAAGGAGTGGGGAGTGTAATTGATACTGAGAAGAGTGACTCGAGCCAGCGGTCAGGCTTCGGATACATTATTATGCTTTTAAGAGAACTGCTAAAGAGTGCGGATTGATTGGAATAGACTGGAGCGACTAATAGATTCCTAAGTGGTTATGAAATTGTTTACAATTCCCATAGTTAAAAACAGAGGGATTGGGGGTGTCAACTGATTGAGGGTGACAGCTAATAGGTTCCGAAGTGGTTTTGATAATTGATTATAATTTCCATATTGAGTATTGAGGGACTGAGGATGATAACTCTCCCCTTTCTTAAGATGAATAGTTCCCGATTCTAAGGAGTATCTATTCAATTTATTTTGTATTGTGACCATATCATTATGATCTGGCGTACCTGTGATCCATTTAAAAATAGTACCAAGTTCATTAATACCTCTTTTTATTATCCTATGTGGTGTAAGTTGTGACAAAAGGGAGCTAGCCAATTTCAACTGTAAATAAAAGTCCCAATCGGCAGGGATGCTTCTATCCCTTACATAGCCTATTTCTTCATTAATAATGTTTTTATAAAAAGTTATGTTAGTTACGTGGAATAATTCTCCATATGTTTCGTACAAAAAAACGTCGTTTGTGTCTTCAATTAAGACGTAATCCTCATTAGAATAATTAATAATGTCAGAAGTGGTTGAGCCCAGTAATATACATACGAATAATAAAATATTCATGCTAAAAACATGAAAAGATAGAAAAAAGTAGGAACATAAAAAATTGGTTAAATCTTAATATTAACTTTATGAATAATACGATCTTTTTTATTAATTATTACTTATTTTTTTTAATTTCCCTTACTATTTGCTTGTTATATCTTGGCTGAAGCTTATTGCGCTCGCCATGTTTTTTCTCATATATGACATCTCCCACCTGATAAGTTTTCGGAGTTCTTTTTTTTTATTATGATACTCTACCATTCTTGCTTGGACTGTTTTTAGTCTATTTGGTAAATCTGAATGATCTATCTTATTGAACAGAATATCATAAGGTATTTGCTGTGTTGATGACTGAATTGATTGATTATATTCTTTAACTGCACGGTAAATGATTTCGTTGTAGTCTAATAATTGGTACTCTTCCCGGATACAGCGGGCAATCTCTATTATAGTCGAATGAACTCTTTCCACTTGACCGTTTGCTAAACTATGCCTGGGGTCTGCGTAATATATTGTTAAACCGGCACGTGTTATTGTGGATTTGAATTGAGCAGAAGAAAAACTTGGTTCATTGTCAGTCATTATTGATTTGGCAAATGGGAAAGGTTGGATTAATTCTAAAACTTTAGATTCCATTTCGAATATGTTGCTTGAGTTGTTTGTAAAGTTTGGGCCAATAATAATATTTTAAGATCTGCTTTAGATTTTCGTCGAGACCTCTATGAGCCCGGGCATGTGTTTCTTCTATTATGATTTCCTGATCGTTTTTATTTGTAATGTCGGTAACAAACTTTTTGGTATACAAAAACTTGTTAGTAAATATGTCTTTAAGCGGGGTTTGGATTTCAAACAAATCCTCCGGAGTGCAGTGAATACCAGTAACAAAATTAGTTTGAAGGAATTCCTTTAGTATTGTTATTAAATTCTCTACAGTGTCATACTCTATTATATGCCTGGTTTTGTTAAACACTTCCATTTTTTCATGAATGGTAAATTTATTTTTTGTAATCAGCAATTGCTGCTTAAACTGGTTCAACGGCTTATTAGTCTTTTCTATTGCTTGTTCATAGCTACTTTCAGAGGAATGAATGGTTTCATTATCAGACGAATTGTCTAATATATGATTCAGATTCGTGATGCTATTTATTTCAACTCTAGATAGGGCATCTGCAACTACATTTGTTTTTCCGGGTTTATAAAAAATTTTAGGAGAGTATTCTTCAATGAAAGCATGCCATCTTTTCATTTTCGAATTTGGGTTTCGTGCAGAAACTGCAAAAGAAAGTGGTTGGTGATCTGTGTGGATCTCTAAATTAGTTACTCCGTACAAATAGTTTCTAAGGGTTTTCAATGCCCATACTATGGCATACAATTCTCTTTCGTTTGCGGCATAATTCTGTTCCGTGCTATTAAGAGTTTTTGAAATAAAGGTAATTGGTTTATTGTCCTGCGAAAGTACAGCGCCTACAGCAATGTCGGACGCATCAGTAGTAAGGATAAATTTCTTTGAATAGTCTGGCTGGGTTAATTCGATCTGCGAAATCAAATGTGATTTCAAATTTTCAAAGGCCGAAGTGCTTTCTTCGTCCAGTGTTATCTTTATTTTTTTAGACATGTGTTTAGACACCATGCCGTCGTGACCCTGCAACAATTTAGTGAGGGGTTTAGCTATGGAAGCATAATTTTGAACAAATTTCCTATAGTATCCGGTTAAACCCAGAAAGCCGCGTAGCTCTCTAATGTTACGGGGAGGTGGATATTCTATGATGGTTTTAATCTTTTGTGGGTCAGTTTTTATGATTTTATATGACACTAGATATCCCAAAAATTCAGTTTCTTTTCTGAAAAACTTGGACTTTTCCAATGAAATTTTCATGTTTGCCGTAAAAAGTATATCTATTATCTCTTGTAGATCATACAAGTGCTGTTCTGCTGTTTCGGAAAAAACAATTATATCGTCAACATAAATGTGACAGGTCTTTCCTATTTTTTCGCGTAAAATATTGTCCATTGCTCTCTGGAAAATTCGAGGGGCATTGGCCAATCCAAAGGGCAACCTAAGAAATTCATATTTCCCATTATTGATGGAAAACGCCGTTTTCTCTATATCTTCGTCCTTCATTAGGATCTGATGAAAACCTGACTCTAAGTCAATTGTTGAAAAGTAACGTGCCCTTCCCAAATTAGATAATATCACTGACGGATCAGGCATTGGATATCTATCGGGAACTGTATTTTCATTTATTTTCTTGTAATCTATGACCAGTCGATTCTTCCTGGTACCATCCTCATTATAACCCTTCTTCCCTACAACCCATACTGGGGAATTGTATGGACTTTTACTAGGTCGTATAATGTTCTCTTGTAGCATCCTATTTACTTCCTAGTTAACAAAGTTGTTAACTGAATACGGATAAGGATACTGTTTACTATAAATAGCATTGTCATTCAACGTTCTTATCTCGCCTCTAACATCTGTTCTAAAAGGCAGACACGTTTGAATTTGAGAATGCTTTGAGATTATTTCTTGGACAACTTGTTGTTCAAGACCATTTAAGTCCTCCGTGACATTTACGGAGTGATTTACTTTGCATAATACAGAGTAGTTGGTAACAGAGGATACCGACGCTTTTCGGCGTCTGCTCTTTTAAATTTTCCTTTTTCTTTTTGGTTTACTAACGAGTTTACTATCGTCTGTAAATTGGCAATCAGCGTCAGTCATTGACGATGATTCATAAGAGTCGGACACTTGGAAAAAGGATAGCGTTTTCCCATTATTTCCTTTTTGAGAGTCCGTATAAGTGGCAATGTTCAAATCTATATCTGAACATTGTAGACTACCAACTGTATCTTCAGCTGGGGTTTTGTAGTTTATTCTTTCTATTCTATCTTTATAAGCAAGCGTTTCTTTAGATAGATCAATGATGACATTTATTTCCTTCAGAAGTTTATAGCCGACCAATAGATCCGCATCTAAATTTTCAATTTCATAAAACCTTTGGCTTTTGCCGAATATTATAATATTATGGAAATGGGTTATTAAACTATAACCATTCACTGTTTTTATTCTTTTCCTAATATTAATAACTAGTTCTTGGGGGCTATTATAGATACCGTGCTTAATGTAACACGCGGTAGCACCGGTATCGATTAGGATTTTAAATTTTTTATTTAATTGTCTGTCTGTTTGGAAGATGTAGGGGAGCTCTCCCCTTCTTCCTCTAAAAAATGTTCCTCATTCAGGTTGTTAATCCGCATTGTCTTTTGTGGACCGGTGGAGGCTGCACTGTGTTATTACTTGGTGCAAAAACGTTTCTAGTTGCTTGCTGATTGTTGTTCAGATTTTGGGTAACCCGATTGAGTCGTAAATTAATATTGTTGTTATAGTTATTTGGGTTATCAGGCCTTTTTTGCTGATTTTTGTTGTTATGATTATTGTTCTGTTGAGTACGGACAAAATGATTATAAGCGAAATATGCTCTTTGATTGTTCGCTTCAAGCTCTTGAGCCTTTGCTGGAGCATTGGGCAAGTTCTCCGGTTTTAGGGAAAATAGAATTTCTGACAAAGAGCCATTCAGACCTGTGATAAAGATACGCAATGCGTTATCCCTATTTCTCTTATTCATTTCTGTGATCACGTTGGCCTTATCGCCATATGTCATTATTGTTTTATTTATCAACAAGGTAAGTTTCTTGTTAACCAAGTTATAGTATTCTAGAACTGTCATGTTGCCCTGTCTAAGAACACTTAGTTCCTGCTCTATTATATAAATCGGACGTCTGTCGCTATAGGCGAAATCCAATCTAGCCAAAATAGCATCAAAGTTCAATACAGTACCATGATTTATCAGCGTATCATTAGCTTTCCCGGTTATTTTATTTCTCAATATTGTCAGGACACCTACGTACTTCCTACTACCTTCCTTATACATTCTCATGGCGCAGCTGCTTCTCGCCAACTAACATAATTTGCGTAGCTACCTGTGAATTCGGGTATAGACTTAATAACGTCAAATGATTCGTCACATCTGATTGAGTCATCTATTTCTGTCGGTTGGTATTCTTGAACTGTACTTGCACTGGTATTAATTTGTAATTTCAATGCTGCAATTTCCTCAGATAAGGCTTTAGTTCTATTTGCTATTAATTGAGCGATTAAATCTGCTGTCAAGGTCTGATTTTGAGCCATTTTTAAGTTTTGAAATCTACTTATAAGATCCTCCAGTGTTTTAATCTAAATTAACTTAACAACAAAGAAATACAGGGTTTTTTTTTTTTTTTTTTTAAGGTTATTCAATAATAAATAAACGTAATGATGGAGCTCACTTGGATGATCTTCCTTCTTAAGCCAGGGGCTGTTCTTTTTGGTTGTTGGGTCTTCCTTAGGGCTTCCTTTGGGGGTCTTCTTTCCTTGATTATTATTGATGTTTTTTGTTTGAAGGTCTTGCAGTTGTCGGGTTTGTTCACCACAATTGATTTTTGTTGTTTTTTTTTGGGATCTTTTTTTCAGTTGTTTTAATTTAAAAATTTTTTTTTTTTTTTTTTTAAACGTTTGTTGATTTGTAGTCTTGCACTTGCTAAGTATTAGCAAAATAGTTTTATTTAATTTGGTAATATCGGCGCACTGTTTTTTATTGGTTTGCACTTTTAGGTTCCTTTCTATTTTTTTCAGCTCCTCTTGTTAACTTATTTTTTGGAACAATGTTTGATTGGTTTAACACTTTGAGGTTTCCCTTTTTTATTTTTTTCAGGTCCTCTTTATTATGTTAATTTATTTGTTCATAACACTGTTTGAATTGTTTAACACTTTGAGGTATCCTTTTTTTTATTTATTTCAGGTCCTCTATCTTTTGTTAAATAATTTTTTTTTATCCACAACACTGTTTAAATTGTTTAACACTTTGAGGTACCCTTTCTATTTCTTTCAGGTCCTCCTTATTTGTTAATTTATTTATTCACAGATATAGTTGCGGAATTCTTTGTGAGTTCTTAACGGCTTTTATTCGCCGCTTTGGATCAATAGTCCGGATTACGTTCACTCGCGACGCTTTGATATTGTGGGGTTTAATATCTTTCGTGTAGTTTTTTTAAGAAAACTTTAACGCGAGCCCCACGTTGGGCGCCAATTAACCAGACCGCGAACGCGTGATGGAAAAAAATTAATTTTTGGGAAGAACCCTTCCGGCTTTATTGATCGCAAATTTAAGATTAAGGTTACAAAAGATATTCTTAAGCTACTTATAGTTTGGAGTTATGTCAAAGCTTGCCTCTTGCCACGCTCTTGATCGAGATTTTTGTGACGCTTAGGACAGTTCCACTTAGGATGGGTGATGAGTGACCGAGAGGCCAATGTTTACGTTTTCCAGCTGCGCAATCCAAGTGCCTCTTAGAAAAGTGTTTCTTTATTGGGAAGGAGTGGGGAGTGTAATTGATACTGAGAAGAGTGACTCGAGCCAGCGGTCAGGCTTCGGATACATTATTATGCTTTTAAGAGAACTGCTAAAGAGTGCGGATTGATTGGAATAGACTGGAGCGACTAATAGATTCCTAAGTGGTTATGAAATTGTTTACAATTCCCATAGTTAAAAACAGAGGGATTGGGGGTGTCAACTGATTGAGGGTGACAGCTAATAGGTTCATATGGTGTCGTCAATTTCGTTGCTTAACCCTTCTTGATTATTTGGTAAAACTCTTAAAAATTTATGAGAGTACTTATATGCGCGTTTACTTGTTAATGATTTTAGTTCATATCGATCTTCATCTAGGACTTTAACTATCTTAAAAGGTCCCTTAATTTTGGATCAAGTTTTGTTTAATGGCGCTCTTCATTCTTTAACAATATGTGATCACCTACGTTATGTTTTATAATTTTTGCCTTGTTTTTGTTTAATCTAATTTTATCATATCGTGCATTGTCTTCCATAAATTCTTTTGCCTGTTTACTTAATTTTTCTCTGTCTACCACTTCCTCTTCTTCATTTATTGGCAATGAGCCTAAGGGTCTCGCTTCCTTGCCAATTAATAATTCTAATGGGCTTACTTTAGTGACCCGATTAATCGTGCAATTCATTGTTAGTTGAACCTCAATCAAAGCGTCCTGCCACGACCTCTGACTAGTTTCTACAGCAATTAACATACTCTTGAGCGTGCTCATTACCCGTTCTACCTGACCATTTGCCCCATTGCACCTGTAGCAATCAAATGTAACTGTATTTTTTGAGCGGAACAAAATTTGCGAAAGCCAGTACTAGCAAAACATCGGCCTTGATCAGTTATTATACGGGTTGGCAAACCAAACAAACAGACGATCGATTTAACAGCTTTTATACAGCAGTCAGCATCTATCTTCAAAGTGTGATAAAAATAAAGGAATTTAGTAAAAGCATCTATAATTACACAGTCTCAAAACAACTCTCATTGAGCGCAGTCGTCTTGTCCAAATAAACTCCGCATCATTCGTGCTTATCGGTGTTTTTGACATTCTCCTTTGTCACTTTCGCTCACTGAGTGCGCTTATCTATACTTTGATCTAGCAATAATCAAATTTGTCGGCCCAAACTAAACCACAAAATCAACTAACGGAACTAAACATGGGAGAGGGGGACCCCCCGACCATCAGTCTGTCAAACAGACAACTCTGCTGTCTTTAAACCAAACGAGATCCCTTACTAGTCCCAAATATTTAGTCATTTCTCGTTTAGACGCAAACGACAAATCAAAATGGTCATTGATTACCACTGCGGTGGAGAGATCGAATCATGCAAAAATCTCAAGTCTGGCAACCTTTTAATAAAAACAAAAAATTCTATACAGGCCAACAAGCTGCTCAAGATCACCAACTTTATTGACAAAATGCTAGTAACAGTCACCGAACACCGCTCACTGAATTTCTCACACGAAGTTATCTACTGCAACGATCTCCGCGACATCCAAGGCGTAACGCAAGTCAAAAAAATTATGAAAAAAATAAACGACAATACTGACATTCGCCAATACTGCTCTCCTAGGGCATATTATGATCGGCTACGAAAAAACTAATGTGCGCTCTTACGTCCCTGCACCCATGCGGTGCAATCACTGCCTTCGCCTTGGACACACCTCCAAAGTCTGCAGAAGTACAGCAACCTGTAAAAACTGTGGCTCCGAATCTCACATTAACTTGGACAGCAATGCTACCTGCACCAACACTACTGGATGCATCAACTGCCGTATAAATAAAATACCCTATAACTCTCATAGCTCCATAGACAAAAAATACCCGATTTTTATAAAACACCAGGAAATAATAGCTATAAAAACAAACCAACGCCTGGATTTTAAAGCAGCCCTAGAGAAATACAACCAAATCCATCAACACGGACTGCAATCTTACGCGTCTGTATCAAAAAGTACACATTAGACCGCAAATAAATCTCACGCTTCGATTATTAATGCCACATTAAATACCGAAGCACGCAGCCTACTAAGATACGAAGATATCGACGACTTCAGCCCACAACCCTCCGAGTCACCAGTCTACAAACCTGAATTATCGCCCCAAAATCAATACATTCTATTTACAACCCCTACTCTAAAACAACAATTATCGATCCAGCCACCATAGCCAACACATTTGCAGAGTTCTGGTCTGGATCATCAGCGACAGCAACTTCTCCAATACCTTTGTTACATTTAAAACAAATATAAATTCATTACTAAGCAAATTAAATCCTAGCCAAGCAGGTCAAAGGATAGACTCCGACATAAACTCAATCGAACTTCTCCCTTACAGGTCACACACCAGGTTTGGACAGAATATCATACCCAATGATTAGGCATGCATTGCCAACTTTACAAAACAGATTAACAAAACACTTTTATAACATATTCAATTCTTATATACCACATCAATATAAGACGAGCATAGCCATCCCAGTATACAAATCTAATACAGACAATCATATCGGCCCATATCTCTTAACCAATGCATCTCCAAAGTTCTTGATAAAATCATCGCTAAGCGATTGTGGTGGTTCGTCGAACACTACTTCTCTAAGCAAACAAATCAATATAATTAAATGTTTATCCAATCCTAAATACAAAAGCAACACTCACACTTTAATAGCAGTTATGAATGCCATTGTGATGTCAAAAATTGACTTTGCCATCTTCCCATATGGCCGCGCCAAAGTCTCAGCTCAACAAACTAAAAGCCATAATTAACACCTTACTCTGAGCTTGCCTCGGCGCCAACCACACATCACCTATAAATAATCATTTGTTGGAATCCAACATCGCCCCTCTCGAAGAACGTTACATCTTTGCAAGAGCCAAGCTCTTCAAATCACTCCACAACAGCTCAGATACACCACTTGCTAGATTCCTAACGAGGGCCGCACTCAAAAAGAGGCGTAGGCCCACAAATTCTGTATTAGACTTCCTCATCGATAAATGCGCGGCCAAGTTTGGGATACCCTGTACCTAGTAGACAGAATTAAAAAAGAAAAGGTGGAAACCCTAGACGGGTGGTAGCCCTGGTCACCTACATTCACTTAAAACCTGTGGTCTTAATATTCCTTTGAATCCAACAACACAATGTTCCCCATAATGCAAGCACGCCATCTAGCGGACTGTTCATTCGTCCGTTTGCCAGTTAGGCAAGGGAAACTAAGATCTTGACTCTGAAAATTTGTTTTTTTTTTTTTATATCTCATGTAAATGTGGTCCGATTTTCGTCATGCTTGATATTAATCGAAAGATTTTTAGAATACTAACAACTTTTTGAAAGGAACTAATACCAAAATCATAAAGCTGTAGAAATGACAAGGCTTTGAAAAAGTGATGGTGTGGAAGGAAGGGCGGGGGGAGAATAAAAATAAATAAAATAAATAAAATAAATAAATAATTTGAGAACTTGTTATTTAACTCTGAGTGCTTAAAATATTTCACTTGTTTCCAACAATTGTCGAGAAGAGATAGAATGCTGCTAGATGGCTTTTTTCGAAAACGTCATTCTTCACTAAATTAAGATTGTGGCATGCACATGATAATCGATTGTATGAACTAAAAGCAGAGACAATGTTGGATCCATTATCTGTTACTATAGGAGAGCTCTCTAAATTTAATTGATTAAGAATAGAAGTGACTGGAGAAAATATGTTGGCTGCAAATTCTTTAATTCCAAGAATTTCTACTTTAAACTCGAATAACTCTGTAATGTAATGAGCGCTTACTGATATTAAGCTTTTTTGGGTATGTGAATCTGTCCACATATCGGTTGTGTATGAGATTTCTTGATCTTTCAGGGTATGTAGAAGCTTGCATTTAATTTGCTGCTCCAAAACATCCCTAGTGAGAGTTCGCCTGGAGACAATCAGGCTGTCATTAGGTTGTTTGCCATAATCTACTCCCAAGTTGATAAGCTCCTCCGCATACTTGCGAAAACCAGAGCCTTAAAATATAAATTATAACAAAAACAAAATCTTGAATAAATGAATTTTGACTTTAGTTCAATGAATAAGTTTCTGGTATTTAATCTACACTGTATTTACAATTGACTCAAATCACAGAACACAGATTTCAGACATAAAGCGTCCAATGGTACTCACCTTCTTTAACACTTAATGGCAGCAGATCTTTTGCCACAAATGCAATTTGTTTTTTGGCTAAATTATTCAGAACACGCATCGGTATCTCTCGCAGACATAGTCAATTAACTTCCCACACTTTTCAATCAATTGCATTTTCTTAGATTCCACGCTGTTTCAAACAGTTGTACGCAGACTTTTGCGTGTACATTTTTTCATAGTATTAAGATTAAAGTTCCAAATAAAATATAAAATAATTTTCAATGAACCATTTGAGTTCAAAGTTTAATTTTAAAATTTTTTAGGGGTGTACGCAGAGTTATGCGAGCAAGTGTATATTAATTTCAATAGGTTATGGGCCCTGACACATTTTCGACCAAGTAGTGAAATAGTTTAATTGTGCAAATGAGAATAATTAAAATAAATACAAGCGAATTTATGTATTTATTAAACACAAATACATACAGAGCTTTGCGAAATTGATACATATGTATATATAACGATACACAAAATCGTTTGGTTGTATATAAGTGAAAAAGCAGTACAGCAACGAAAAGTGATTCTAAGAAGCGAAAGGCCAACGGAGAAACAAAGAGAAAAAAAATACGTACAGTTAGTTTTATCATCGCGACAACGCGTGGTCAAAATTCAAAAGAAAAAATTCGGAACGTTAAACTCGGGCGCAACCGAGTTTGAGATACCCTGTACCTGTAGGGAGCGTAAATCAGTATTTCTGCCTAAATAATAAAAATACCATCTGATTTCGATTAAATTTTGCACAATTGATTGGTGTCCTAAGGCACGACTTATTCCCAAATTTAATAGAGATATCTTTAATACCAAAGAAATTACGACGTTAAAACAATTTCTGCACTTCCAAGAGGCCATACGGAAACTATATGTTATGGTACTCCGATCAGATTAAAACTTCGCTTTTTGGGTTATTACAAAAGAAACTATCATATGGTATTTTTGGTTGCGATTCGTGCATAAAAAACCCGATTTCTGACAAAAACTACAAAAAATCGGAGTTTTTGGCCCTATGGGAGCTATATGATATAGCCATCTGATTTCAACAAAATTTTGTGCTATTAAAAACTTATACTAAAAACTGTCTTGTGCCTTATTTGGTTGCGATTGGTTCATAAAGAACCCGTTTTCTGACAAAAAAGCACAGAAATCGAATTTTTTGACCGATTTGCCCTATGGAAGCTATATGATATAGTCATCCGATTTCAATAAAATTTGGAGTTATTCAAAACTTATACTAAAAACTGTCTTGTGCTTACTTTGGTTGCGATTGGTTCAAAAATAACCCGTTTTCTGACAAAAAAGCACAGAAATCGGATTTCTTGACCGATTAGCCCTATGAAAGCTATATGATATAGTCATCCGATTTCAATAAAATTTGGAGTTATTCAAAACTTATACTAAAAACTGTCCTATGCTTAATTTGGTTGCGATTGGTTCATAAATAACCCGTTTTCTGACAAAAAAGCACAGAAATCGGATTTTTTGACCGATTAGCCTGTTCGGCTCAGCAGCAAATATTTAAATTGTTCAATTTGGCGCCTCTCGCCTAAAACAGCTGTTCTTTGCAAAATTAATTTCTAACACTGCATAATGCATGCGTCAATTGTGCGTTTGCTTTTGATCAGTTAGTCTTCGTTTTGCACTTTGGCTCTTCGCACAGCTCGCGCTGTTTTCGTTCGTTACTAACTAATTCGCAACCATGTACTGATTCGCATATATACATATAGTTCGATACTCAAATTAAATTATAAACTAAATTAAGAAATATCTCTTGTGTTTTATTTCTTAAATTTCGA